>JAJOOS010017144.1:0-51743 GCA_029582725.1 Solanum chiquidenum
TTTATGGATAATTACTTTAACCAATTAGAAAATTGTATAATATACATAGACGATATACTATTATACTCAAGGACACAAGATGAGCATATAAAATTATTAGAAAAATTCATACATATTGTTACATACTCAGGAATAACCTAAGTAAGAAAAAAGCAGAAATAATGAAAACCCAAATAGAATTTCTAGGAATAGAAATAGATAAAAATGGTATAAAAATGCAGCCACATATAGTACAAAAAATAATAAATTCTGATGAACAGATAGATACGAAAAAGAAACTACAATCGTGATCTTTGAACTTCTGTTTATAAGATATTACCCACATTACATAGACTTTTGGACTTCTTATTAAATAAAATGAAAAGAAATAGTGAAAAAAGATAACTAAAAGTGGGAAAATTGGATTTTCTTTTACCTTAATAATGGTAATAGAGTCATTTAATTTTACAAGGGCATTTAGGTATTTCAACTTTTCATTTGTGATGTTCCCACTTATAATAATAATATATATATATATATATATATATATATAATTGTTTTAATGTCACGAATAATTAATGCATCCTTGAATTCTATTTTAACAATTTCCTCTGTTGGCATTACCATAGAAATAAGCAACTTGTCTCTTGGATTGGAAACCATATGAAGTGTTTATCCACTATGGATTTGTAAAAACCTAAGATTTTTTCATCTTCAAAACACTTCCCATTATGAATAAGAGAAAATTTCTTTGAGCTTACTCCTTCTTTGATCCGAATCCTTTATTTGACATCCTGGATAGTATCGAAGTCCTTGAATAAACTGTAAATGCACAATTAGCCTCTCTTCACAAAAATACCTTCGGGAATGAATTGTCGATATAAGCATGAAGGGTGGAGTTTTCTATAATTCCACAATCCATTAGCTTTTGTTCGTTGTCTGTTAGGCGAACATCTTTTGAAAATAGCAGTTGAAGACATTCTGGTATTCCCTCCTCATCATGTAATAAAGATTTCACATATCTGATACTATCTGATTCTTTAAATGTTATAATAACTCTTTTAATGACCTTCACGCCTATAGTCATATGAAAGTGGATGAACAAAAACAAATTATGGTCCATAACGGTTTAATCCACTGTCAACATGTATTGTTGCAAATATTCTATAGTTCAATGAATTCAGTTTAAGTACAAGAACATTATTTAAACTGTGTTTACAATCATAAACACCAGAAAATGAAAACATTATAAAGCACAGACCAAAAGTACAGAGAATGCAAATTTTTAAGGTAAAAATCATGTCGTCAACAATGCAATTGTATAATCGATTTTGTATATTCAAAGGATTCGGATTGAACTCCTATAGCTTTCACTTAAACCCTACATATGAATAGATCAAATGGGATTATGTTAGATTCCAAACTAGAACTCATATTCCTAAAATCCTAAATCCGCCAAAGGTGGATGTAGAGCATCAATTATAGATTTATCTGAACATATACCTCATAACTTTACCTTCGACTTTGTATATATGTGTTAAATGTTTTACTAAATAATTAATTTTGATTCCAAATAATCATATGAGTTATGGTTGAATCCTAAACTTCAAATCTTGGTTGTGATAGCAAATTCCACCATTTTATTTCAAAATTTATATCGATAATTACTTATATGTGTAATTAAACGTGGAATAACATTTTGTCTCAGATTGTTATATGGAGCAAGCCTTTTTTTCTTTTTCATCTTCAACAACAAATCTCCTGCGCTTCATGCTTGACTCCATATTTTTCAAAGCTTGAAATCTCCTACAAAATAACACAAAAACAATAGAGAAAATGAGAAGAAGAAAAAAGGTGGGGGAAGAAGCAAGTATTATAAGCACACAGAAGAACTTCAACTTTCTAGTACAATATCTTATATATATGTATGTACTCGGATCAGATCAACCTCAATTTGTTATAGGAAAAAATATTAAACATCAAAGAAAAATGTGAAAATGAATAAGTAATCTTATAATGTTAACATTTATTATGGAAAAAATGTTAAACCTCAAATTACAATGTAAATAGATCTAGTAATATCATCATTATACTCTTTTTTCCTTCTAAAAACCCAATTTAATTCTTAATTAATTCACAATTAATCTTGAATGTGTGAATACGAATTGACTCAGATCATATCAATCAATAATTCGGGACTCCCATATGGAAGAACTCTCACTCAATGGTTCAAAGGTTCACTGGGGATAACATGCTAATGACTTCCAAGAGCTCCTATTGGCGGAGTCATTTGGCACATCGATGTTAACTTATTTAGGATTTATTATTCAAGAATTTAGTGTCCTGAATGTATGCTTTACGCTCATAACTGATGTTAATATGTTGGTATGCAGCAATAAAGGCTTTAGAGTGAGGCAAGGATATTATAATGCAAAAAGGAACGAAAAAGTTGAAAAAGTTGAAGAAAAGAGAAGCTGGAGCTCGCAGAATCCACTCAGTGACTCGCTGAGTGGGCCTCCAGCTCGCCTAAAGTTCCAGCAAAATAGCCCATGGACAAAACCAACTTGGCGAGAAAATAGGAATTTTGGCGACACGCCAAATGAATCGGCGATAGTGATCAAGCTCGCCAAAAGTTCTAGAATAAATCTATAGAGGAGCCTAGCCAAAAGGTGAGAAGAAAAGTATAAATAAAATTTTTGGAAACGTATAAATAAAATTGTGGTGACCCCGACTTACTTCGCCTAGTTGACTCCATGCTGAAATTTTGGAAACGTATAAATAAAATTTTTGAAATAAGAAAAGAAGTTCCCCCACTGTTTACTTCTGAGATTTTAAGAGTTTTTACACTTTTGAACATTGTTTGAAATTTTTAATATAGTTTGGGATTTAGATTTGGAGATTGTAATATTATAGCTTCTATTTTCAACATTTGGGGATTGCAGATCGTTAGCATATCAAATGCAAAATTTTGTTGGTAACGATTTCTTGCTTTTTACTATGGTTAGCTAAAACCCCTTACCTTAGGGGTGTGATCATGTAGTCGAATGCGTTAATTAACAAATGGGTATTATTAATTGCTGATTTTAATGTTGTTTTGAAGTGGGTTTGATTATTTGTTCATATTTTAATTGAGGAATTGAAGTTGCAAATTCAATTCTAGTTTATCTCTCTATGCTTGCTTGAGAAAGAATAAATAGAGTAGAATGATTGATTGATAGTTGTATTGATTGTGTCTTTAAGAAATAGCTTGAGAAAGTGAGTTTGATTGCGTCTTTACAAACCCAACTTGAAAGAGTGGGTTGATTAAGGATTTGGGTTGTTTGGCAGTGTGAAGGTTATCTAGGTTCGAGAGAACTCACTTGAAACGCAATAGTTGATTGAAAGATGTGTATTCTATTGAAAACCCAGCCTACCCATTGAGATTCAACAACTTTAAGCAACTAGTAATTACCCATTACGTGAAATTAGCATTCGATTGATCACATTCCTAAGGTTCAATCTCTAATTGTTTATTTCCCATATATAGTGCTATCTGTCATAAATTTGCTACTAAACCCCCCATTTGATATCAACTATTGAAAATTTGTGATTTGTTTTCGTGTTACGAAACTTTTACTTCTACAAACAATTAGGATACATTTTTACTTCTTACTTGAATTCTCTATTGTATCACTCCATGTGGGATCGACCCCAACTCTTAGTTGGGTTTATACTTATTAGCGACCTCGTACACTTAGAATTGCATGAAATGCAGTTGAGGGTTATAAAAAATGGTGCGTTGCCGGGGAGTGGTGTTTAGAATTCCTTTATTGAAGTATATTCCAGAACTAATTTTATTATAGTTGAATTATTTTATTTGTGTTCTTTTTTGCTGCTCTAAAAAAAGTGAATAAATGACTGTAAATAGGAGTAACTCCAGTCCACTTGGGAACAATGATGACATTGGAAATTTGCATGATGTGAATGAGGATTAGTTTGGAAGTGTGGGTGCTATTCGATTTCCCCCAATTGTGGGAAATGCGGTGTTTCATGTGACAAATACAATGTTGCAGTTGTTGAAAATGAAGGGTCTCTTTGGAGGGCTTGCTCATTAAGACCCTCATGATCACATTCAAAATTTCGTGGATGTGTGTGGACCGTTTTTCTTCAAGAACATCACTCAAGAGTCAGTCCAACTTTGTTTGTTTCCCTCTTCTCTAATAGGGGAGGCAACGAAGTGGTTGACTGAATTACCAAGCGAATCAAGTACTTCTTGGGAGGAGCTCACGGATGTGTTTTATGAATGTGTTTTTCCCTCCCTCGAAGATATTTAAGTTGAGGATAATATTCAGAACTTCAAACGGATTGATGGTGAGCCCATTCACGAAACATGGTTAAGGTTCCAAAAGTTATTGCTCCAATGTCTGACTCACGGTTTTCCGAATAATGTGTTATTGCAATATTTATCAGAGTATCGACACGGTCAACAAAGGTGTCATTGATCAACTCATTCGGGGCAGAATCATGAGACAACCGTTTGACATAGCTTCAGCCCTACTTGATGAGATGACGAAAATTAATCGTGCATGGTACACAAGAGAAGATCAAATGTCTCCTTTGAATCTTTGTCTAACAAAAGAACAAATGGAAAAGAACCGAGAGCGAGATGAAAACATGGCTAACATGATGACCCAACTGGACCTACTAAAGAAGCATGTCATGGTAAGTGGTTGCGAGGCTGTTAATGCGGTCGGTACTAATAGTAGTGTAAACCCCGATGACGCACACTTTGAGGCCCTGCACAATAAAGAGGTATTGTTCTTGTCAAACCAAGCAGGGAGTTCTCGTCCGAGCTATCCAAGGTCGGGTGAAAATCGAGGTTTAAATAGAAATTACGATGACGGTTGGAGAGATCGAGATCGTGAATGGAGTGATTGTGGCGCAAATTGGAGAGATAGAGATGGGGACAAGGATCACTATGTTCCTCCTCATGAACGTCAAAAGCTTAAGGAACCAAGGGCTGATCCTGAAAGATTTCGGACCAAGGATATGCTTTTTTGTATAGTGAACAAGGTGGAAGGGTCGGACAAGGTATCTTATGGTTCTCCTAACTCATATTGTGCTAAAAGTTACGGTCATTTGAAGTTGACCCAAAACTTAAAAGAACTTAAGAAATACTTGAATGAATTCTCTTTAGTTCTTTTTAGAACTCAAGGTGCTACATCTAGTGACCTTAACACTTATATAAATTTAAATTTCTTGGTAAAATCTTACTCACAACGAAGAATGGTTTGACTCTTAGCTCAAAAGTTTTCCGGGGTGTTACACCTTCGAATAGAAAAAGTCATGTACTTCTCCCTTTCCTTAGAATAGAGAAAACACATACTTCTCCCTTTTACCCTTAGAATAGATTCTTAGTTCTAGTCAAATATGGGCATAATAGGGACCACAAAATTAATTACCAAGGCTTCCTATAATGGAAATAATTCCAATTAATTAATTTGAATTATTCTTACAATAACAAATTACAAATCATTCCACTAGAAATTCGTAATTGCACTCCTCTATTTATATTTTGAAATTCCCTATTAAACATATATGTAATTCTCCATGTTAAGATTACAGATACTAATCAATTAATTAAAATACTGACAAATTTAATTCAATGATCAATTTCCTTTAGAGCACTGCTTAACTTATTTCATGTGTTTGATTCATAAATTCACTTGTAAGGTTTGACTCGATGATAACTTATAAACTTCTCAAAAAAGCATATCATCAATCGCTATATCGAGACGGATTCCGTCAACTAACTTATTCTTTCACCTATAACATTATCATCATCAAATCTACCTGGCATATTGACCTATCTTAGAATCTCACCTTTTAATAAATCAAAATGATAATTAACAGATATAGATCATAATAGTTAAATCAGGATTAAGAATATAAGTACAATTAATAGTTTAGAGGATATGATTTTGTTAGTCAGTCTAAAGCAACTATCTCTACTCGGTCCCATTCAATACATACAAAATACACTAGCACAAGAAGTTTGATGACATTTCCAATTCCAATTCCCATAATCAAGATAAACTACATATAATCTTGTGCTACAATCGTACTGATGACATTTCCAATTCCCATCTTAAAGTGTGAATAAAAAACTTTATACTTATAAGAACTGATGATTTAGTATATGAACTAAAACTCTATACACTAAATCATCGACTATAAACATCAATTGGAGGAAAACCTATATATACCCTATTAATAAAGTGCAAAACATGGAGTATTTAAATGCAATATTGGGTGGGGAAATAGGTGTTTTGCCAACAACATATTTAGGGATGCCTCTGGGAGCTAGTTCTCAGTCTTCTCAGATCTAGAACAAGGTGGTAGAAAAGTGTGAGATGACGTTAGCAAGGTGGAAATCACAACATCTGTCCAGAGGTGGGAGACTTACTTTGATAAATTCGGTCCTTGATGCCCTCCCAAGTTATATGATTTCGTGGTCCCACCCACGGTCCGTGGGTGGTGGTCGTTAGTCAGTGCTGTTTTTCTGCAGATGGTTCGGCAAAGGTAAGGGCTTTTTGGTAAATTTATTTTAAGGTTAGTTTAGTTAATGGACGGTTATTTTGGGTTAATTATGGTATTTTAAGAGTATTAAAAGTATTAAACTCTATTTCTAACTCATTATTTTCAAAACTCCACAAAGTTAGAAACCTCTCCTCTCAAAAGCTCTCTCTCTAGAAAATAATGAGTTAGAAATAGAGTTTAATACTTTTATCAATCTTAAAATACCATAATTAACCCAAATTTTCAATCTATGCATGGGTTTGATGATTTCTAAAGGCTTTATTGCATTGAATTATGAATGAATTGTGGATTTAAAGATGAATCAAGATGATTTCTTCCCAGAACCCATGTTTTCCCCTAAATTCCTAAGTTTTGATTTGTGATTGGGAATTGGTTGATTATGACGTATATGAATTGTTTATGTGTATATGGATATAGATTGTTGAGTGAATGATGAAGTATTCTAGGCTAAACCTTGGATAGGTAGACCTATTGTTGGTTGCCTTTATGAGGAGTCTAGGAGCTAATATAATGTTAAACCTTGAACCGGTAGACCTAATGGTGGTGGCCCCTTCTTGTGTCAGGACTCGAGAGCACCCCCTAGTCGTAACACGGCGTACTCGACACCGAAGGGGTCTAATACAAGCCTCATAGCTTATTCATTGCATAATATACTTGAAAATAGAGAAGAATAAAAAACTTTCTTTACAATCAAAGACTTTTTCATTAAAAAGCAAGCGGAAGACTTTCTAGATAGTGTACACTATGTCTCAAACCATCTAATACCTTGAATACAACATTGGGACTTTGCCCATACAAAATCTTTAACATAAACTAAGACATAAAAGGAACATAGTGGTTTTTGTCCTCGAAACTATGAGGACTCATCAAGTCTTCATCTTCAAGCACCTTAGAAACTTATCCTTCAAGAATAGAACACCAACATCTCCAAGCCCTACACTTTATTAAGAAAAGGGGAAGAATGGGGTTAGCACATTAGATGTACTAAGTATGATGACCATGCAAAAACATGCTTAAAAGGACATTTGATTGAAAGCAATGCTTTTATGCCATTTTTGTAAAACTTCATTAACATTGATACAAGAGGCATAATATAAATCACAACCAACATACAAAGTCACATAATTCACATTTGAACAAGATCACATATAAACCTTTACCTACGCCTTGAGCCCCTACCTCAAGTAACCTTCAAGCTATACCTTGTGCAATGTATGGGTAGCTTCCCATACCACCACCCACACTAAGGCACAACCTTAAGTTCACCAAAAGTGAACTTACCATTCAACCTTTACATAATAAGACATTTAAGAGACATAAACATTACATGAATCACATCATCACATTAAGACCAACATCTAAGATAACTCTAAGTGATACTTGTGCAATGTGCAAGTAGCATCCCATACTACTACTCACACTAAGTACTCCTTTGAAGTCACCATAGACAAGGCAGATTCATATACAATAAGTCATGACAAGGAAGTAATCTCATTTTATAATCCAAGTATAGAATGCATCAATACATCTAAGCATTTAAGCCAACATTCTTCATTAAATTCATTTAGGACACATTCATGCATTTAGAGGACTTTCATACATTCATTAGGCATTAGCTCAATGTCTCTTTAACTTCTTCGTAGGAGGACATTCAAACAATAGTCATTAAGACTTAAAGAACTCACTATGACCCTCTCAAAGCCTACTCGTTCAATGCATAGATGGCATCCCATACTACCACTACACTTCATAGAACCTCTCAAGAACCTATAATTCACATCTCACATGATGGGAATAGGTATTAACCGACATAGACCATGCAAGCTAGACATGGAATCCGACGTACTATTCTAGATCGTAAGGGTTGGTCTACTTGCCTAAGGTAAACCGGTAACATTAGCTGGGATGGAATCTGCTAGCTAATATCCTATGTGGGCACGTAGTTATGGGATAGGAAGATGTTCATTGGAACTCTAACCTAACATTGGGAGAGTTTCCATCTTACCATATCCGCTCGGTGGTTAGTCTCCATTCCCATTGATTATTTGATTCACATTACATTAGTGTATTAGGGAGGAGTGCCATAGGCCTATCGGCCCATGATACATTATTACCAAGGAAGGAATGCTATAAGTTTATCGATCCATGGTACATTCAAGGATAGCTCTAGGGTCCACATGAAAGGAATGCTATAATCCTATCGATTCATGGTCCCTCATTACATTCTTATACTCATGAAATAAATGTCACTAGCCTACCGATTGATGGTACATTGACTCATTAAGAAAGGAATGCCACTAGACTATAAATTCTAGAGTCTTCTTACATTAGATCATTTATGAAAATAATGCATAAAGCCTATCAATTCATAGCCATCAAGTCAAGACACAATCATCACTCATATATGAAAGGAATGCCATAGCCTATCGATTCATATTCATCAAGTCAAGACACATTCATTATTCTAGAAAAGGATGCATAGACATACCAATTCTAGATTCAACATCCACATTATAGAAACCCTTCACATTCATCATCATCATTCATGAGTGTCAAATTGAGAAATAGCCTTTCAATACTAACACAAATACATTGAATACATGTTCATCATTCTATCATTGAATCACATATAAATCCTTCACATTATACCTTCACATATACATTAACATGATAATACTTCAATTCATCAAACTATGCCTTCAAGGACATGATCACAATGTACATAGTAAGTAAACACCTCCACCTTTCAAGTGGATCTACAAGTCAAGCACAATTCTACATTAACATGAAATTAGGTCAAACTTGCCCTTTCAGAGCTATGATCACCAATCCTCAAATCACCAAAAATTCACCATAATTAGGCATAGATAATGATACAAATCAATAATCTAAATCAATCTATACATAAATCCATCATTATTCATTCATGATCAACAAACCCACTTCATAAGTCACAATTTAGGAATTGAGAGAAAATCATGGGTTCATAGAGTTTTTCATCTTAAATCATCAATTAAATATCACTATAATCATAGTTTATCATTTGAAAACATTTGATGCAAGAACCCATGAGATTGAGTGAAACTTAGTGTTTTTGTGAAATTTGAAGACCTTGAAAACTTCTTTGAAATTGACTCTAGGGTGAAAGCTAACCCTAGATAAAGGATCACCATACCTTTAATAAGATTCACCAAGAAATTTGATGAAGAAACTCCTTGAATCCAAAACTCTAGCTCCCTCTTCTTCTTCTTCTTCTTCGGGAACTTCTAGAGAGAAAAATATTTTAGAGGAGGTGGGTTTCTTTTGATTCTATATGGAGTGACTTAAATGAGAGGATTTAGGTCATAAAGTGGGTCTTATAGTTTCTAGGAAAGGAATAGAATAATAAGGACTTAACTTTGGAAAATAACCAAGGACCCACAAAGTTGTAACTGAAAAGTTTGCACCAAACCCGTCTAAGCTCTCCCTATGCACCCCTTGGCTCGCCAAGGGCACTAGGCGACTCGCCTAATGGCCCTTGGCTCTCCCATTTTTCCAGCCTGACATTGCTTCACTTTTTTGGGCATAACTTTTTACTCTGAGGTCGGAATTGGGTAAACTCGGTTGCGTTCGAAAGAGGACTCAGAGAACTTTAAAGTTCCAACTTAAAATTTCACCTCCTACACGACTTACCTCGCCCAATTTTCTAGTGAGCTCCTAAATTGTGCAGTCCACTAGGCGATCAAGAATGATCAATGGGCGGCACGCCAAGCTGGTTGGCGAGTTTGGACTTAGCTCTCCCATTGGTCCAGCATCTTAGACAAATGGAGCAGCCACTAGGCGATCACAAGGGCACAAGGGTGACTCGCCCAACCCTTTGGGCGATCAAAAAACCCATTGCCAAACAACCCTTCAAGGAAAAAGGATTCCTTCACCCTATCTTGCTAGTCTAGGCCACTTTATTACACCCTAGTCTTCTACCTTGATCCATCAAGGTTCTAAAACAGCATAGAAAACAACCTAAAGTCACACTAACCCAAACGTTAAGGCTCTAGTTCAACCTATCATTTTCCGAGTCATTACATTTTGTGTGAAATGATGAACCTTGAAGCGGTAGACCTAATGGTGGTGGCTCTTTCTAGGAAAGTCAATGAGATATTCTTGTAATGTACCATGAGGTGGTAAACCTAATTTTGGTGGCTCTTTCATGTGTAATGTACTTTGGGTCGGTAGGCCTAATATTGGTGGCCCTCTCAAGTACAATAATGTAATGTAAATGAACATACCCTATGGGAATGGAGGCTAAGCACTGAGTGGATATGGTAAGATGGAAACTCTCCCAATGTTAAGCTAGAGTTCCAATGAACATCTTCCTATCTTATAACTATATACCCACATAGGATATTAGCTAGTGGTTTCTATCCAAGCTAAAATGTTACCGGTCCTACCTTAGGAAAGTAGACCACCTTCGTATGGTGTGAGGCCATATGACACCAGATTCCATGGTTATCTCTCATGGTCTATGTCGGTTAAGTCTTATTCCCAACATGTGAGATGTGCATTATGGTTTATTGAGGGGTTTTATGAAGTGTGGGTGGTAGTATGGGATTCCATCCATGCATTGCATGAGTAGGCTTTGAGAGGGTCATAGTGAGTTCTCTAAGTCTTAATGGCTAATGTATGAATGTGTCCTAAAAGAAGTAAATGAAGAATGTTGATTCTTATATGCTTAAATGTAATGATGCATGCTATACATGGGTTGTATTATGAGTTACTTCCTTGTTAAGACTTATTGTATATGAATGTGCCTTGCTTATGGTGACTTCAAAGGAGTACTTAGTGTGAGTAGGAACATGGGATGCTACTTGCACATTGCACAAGTATGACCTAAGGTTTTCTTAGGTGATGGTCCTTATGTGATGATATGACTTATGAAAGGTTTATATCTCTTACTTATGAATATTGTTGAAGATGGAAATGTTGAATGGTAAGTTCACTTTTGGTGACCTTAAGGTGGTACCTTAGTGTGGATGGTGGTATGAGACGCTATCAATACATTGCACAAGGTATAGCTTGAGGGTTACTTGAGGTGAAGGCTTAATGTGAAGGTAATGGTTTATATGTTGACTATGTTCTAATGTGGTGGAATGACTTGTATGTGGTTATGTTTGAATATTATGCCTCTTGTACTCATGTTAATGAAGTTTTTTCAAAATAGCATAAAAGCATGACTTTCAAATAAAATGTCCGTTTTAAGCATGTTTTTGCATGTCTATCATACTTAGTAGTTAGTTGTGCTAACCCATTCTTCTATGTTTTACTACAAGTGTAGGTTCCGAAAAGTGAGTTGATTTCTCTCTAGTTGAAGCTTGGATTAGAGATTCTCCAAGACTAAGTGGTATGTCCTCATAGATCGAGGACAAGTGTTTAGATGTTTCCTTTCTTTTCTTTCATGTAAAAGGCTATTGTTAGACTTTTCGATTGAAAAGGATTGTGACCCTACTTATGTTTCAGATGTTGTTTTTAGATGGCCATGTGAGACAATAGACTTCCGCTGTGTTTTCAAGTGTCTTTAATAAACTTTTTGATTGTATGGTTTTAAAAGAGTTTTATTACGTACAATTTCTATTATCGAATACAATGAAATGCTATGAGGCTTGTATGAGACTGCTTCAGAGTCAAGTACGCCGTGTCGCATCTGGGGTGTACCCCCAGGTCGTGACAAACATGGTATCAGAGTATAATATTTTTGAAATAGTTTTTAGGATTGATGTCTCACAAGCCACGTCTAGTAGAGTCTTGTTCATCGATTTGAGTCGCGACACATCTATGAGCGTGAGGCTACAGGACGCTAGGAAGTTACACTTCTTTCATTACTCTTGAAGTCGTGCCTTAGAGTTTAGTCCTATAAGTATCCTTTTCCTAATCCTTCTCTTGTGTTTATAGGATTTGAATACAATAAGGACTACCTCAAGTAAAGTGGAAGAGGCGATTGTGAATGAGGGAGTTCCTCCCCAAGAGCCCCAAGGTCTCCAAGGTGACCAAGTTCCTCAAGGCTACCAAGTTTCGGTTGAAGCTCCGACTATGACAATTGAGGAAGTTAGGTCTGCTATTTTGATGATGGTTCAAGACGTAACTACTTAAGGTCAAGCCATGACGGCTCAAGCTACTAGGGGTGTTGAGACTAATGTGAACCCTATTGTGAGCAATATGGCTTCTAGGTTGAGAAATTTTCTAAGGATGAATCCTCCAGTTTTCCTAGGTTCCAAGATGAGAGAGGATCCCCCAAGAGTTTTTGGATGAGGTGTAAAAGATAGTGAATGCTATGGGAGCGACTTCTATTGAAAAAGCGGAACTTGCCGCCTACCAATTGTAAGATGTTGCCCAAATTTTGTTTACTCAATGGAAGAGTAATAGGCCGGTAGGAGCGAGGTCTATATATTGGGAATTTTTCAAGGAAGCTTTCCTTGGTAGATACTTTCCCCATGAGAAGAGGGAATGTAAAGTGGAGGAGTTTATAAACCTTAGGCAAGATAGCATGAATGTGGAGGAGTATTCCTTAAAATTTACCCTATTGTCTAATTATGCTCCATATTTGGTGTCCAACCCTAGAGATGAGATGAGTAGGTTTGTGACCGGTGTATCTGACCTAGATAAGGAAGAGTGCCATACGACAATGCTTCATGATGACATGAACATTTCTAGACTTATGGTGTATGCTCAATCTGTTGAGGAGTCCAAACTTAAGAGGAAGGATAGGGAGTTGAAGAGGTCTAGGCCCGATGATCAAGGTCAACCTAGGTTGAAGAAGAGAGCTACAAACTAAGATTCTTTAAGCACTCCAAAGGTTAACCAAGAGAGAGGTAGTGGACCTCCATTTGCTAAAACTACTTGCCACAATTATGGAAAGAAGCATCATGGGAAGTGCCTAGCCCGTACTAGTGGGTGCTATGGGTGTAGAAAAAGTGATCATCAAGTGATAAATTGTCCTACTTTTACTGCCAAAGGAAGGGAGGCCAAACAAGCTTCTCTTAGTGGCCTGGATCTTGATGCTGCAAAAAGAAGCCGTTTCTATGCTCTTCAAACTAACAAGGACAAAGGAGTTAGTCTGGATGAAGGTACCGGTAAGTGATAGTTCCTTATGGTTGTGAATGTCTTATTGTGGTTCCTATGTTGTTTTTCATGTTAGCCTTAGTTGGGTTTTCTCCTAAGTGGGGGATAGTATGTTGAATAGTAAGGTTGTTGGGAGTTTTGGTATCCTTATCTCTTTCCTTCTATTCTTATTCAAGCTTAAGACCAAGAGTTCCTTGTAGCTTGTTTCATGTTTTAGAGTTATGGTTGAATATGTATTTCCATGGTCTCCTTATGTTATGCATTTTCTTGATGAGTTTATGTTTAAATGATAAAATGAGTTTCTATGAATGAAGTTCCTCTTCTTAATATGCATTTAGTATAAATTGTCTATATGCTTCATGAGGTGAATTGTTGAACATGCATTATTGTGCTTTTGAGAGTAATTGCATAATGTGCCTAATGATGTTATAATGAGCATGATATCAGTTGGAGAAGGTAATTCCTCCAATGAAATGAGAAATGTTGAAGTTTTCATGCATAATGAGTTTGTAGAAGTAGTTCCTACTTTTTTATGTTGCATTGAGCTTATTGAAGTGGAGTTGATGTTTCCTCCTATGTTTTGTGCATTGTATCTGATGTTGCATGAATGACGGGCTTCTAGTGTTGAATGTTCCTAAGTGGGGGATAATGTAACAACCCGTAAAATGAATAAGTGAAACTAGAGCCTAACTAGTGAGTCGTTCAACTTGGTGTGAGGTTTGAGGTGGTAATATGTTGTCCTGATCTTTGGCTGAGGGGTTTAGGGGTTGAACATCAAGGTACGACTCCCCAAGGACCACTCTAGGGGTCCTTGAAGAGGACATAAAGCCTAACCCCCAAGGCCCCAAAGAAAAACCAAGTTGCCAAAATAAGGGTGACCTATGGAAGGGGTCCACGCCCCGTAGGTCCATCCACGCCCCATGGATGGCCTCCGTAGGTCAGGGCCCCAAGTGACCACTCTCTGACTCATACCACGGACATCCAGGATGTGGCGTGGTCCCACCCACGGTCCGTGGGTGGTGGTCGTGAGTCACTACTGGTTTTCTGCAGATGGTTCGATCAAGGTAAAGGCTTTTTGGTAAAATCATTTTAAGGTTAGTTTAGTTAATGGATGGTTATTTTGGGTTAATTATGGTATTTTAAGATTGATAAAAGTATTAAAATCTATTTCTAACTCATTATTTTCAAAACTCCCCAAAGTTAGAAACCTCTCTTCTCCAAAGCTCTCTCTAGAAACCTCTATTGGAGGTGAAGGATTCAAGCTCTCAAGGTCAAATCTTCAAGGTTTTCAAGGGATTTTAGTGGATTTCTTCCATTAAAGGTATGGTGGTCTTCATCCTTGACTTATTATCTTTTAAGAAGCCAATTTCAAAAGTAATTTCAAGTCTCCAATGTTTCCCCAAAAACCCTAGATTTCAATCTAAGCATGAGTTCGATTCAAAACGATTTCTAAAGGCTTTATTGCATTGAATTATTAATGAATTATGGATTTAAATATAAATTAAGATGATTTCTTCCTAGAACCCATGTTTTCCCCAAAATTCCTAAGTTGTGATTTGTGATTGGGAATTTGTTGATTATGAAGTATGTGAATTGTTTATGTGTATATGGATATAGATTGTTGAGATTATGTTATTACTCTTGCCTAAATTGTATTGATCTAAGGTGTGTGGTTGAATGTGATCCATGGCCTTGAAAGGCAAGATGTGAAGGTTAAGGTATGATTATGATGTGAAGAATATGTATGTTGATTCAATGATAGTATGATGATCATGTTTAGACTGTAATAGTGTTATGATTGAAAGTATATTCTCTATTAACACTCATGAATCATGATGATGGAATGTGAAGAGTTATATAATGTAATATTGTATATCTTGAATTGGTAGGCTTAGGCATCCTTTTCTTGTATAATTGAAGGTAAAGAATGATGTAAGTTGAATTGGTAGGCTTAGTCATCCTTTTATTGTATAATGAATGTATCTTGACTTAATGTTTTAATGTATTGGATTGGTAGACCTAACGTTCGTAGCCTTTTCATGAATGAATGAATGAATGATGAAGTATTCTACGCTAAACCTTGGATCGATAGACCTAATGTTGGTGGCCTTTCATGAGGAGTCTAGGAGCTAATGTAATGTTTAACCTTGAAGCGGTAGACCTAATGGTGGTGGCCCCTTCTTGTGTGAAATGATGAACCTTGAAGCGGTAGACCTAATGGTGGTGGCTCTTTCTAGGAAAGTCAATGAGCTATCCTTGTAATGTACCATGAAGCGGTAGACCTAATGTTTGTGACTCCTTCATGTGTAATCTACTTTGGGTTGGTAGGCCTAATGTTGGTGGCTCTCTCAAGTACTGTAACGACCCTAAAAATCGAATAAGTTAAACTACAACCTAACTAGTGAGTGCGTGAGTTTGTCTTCAGGTTTGTGGTAGTTTTATGTTGTCCCGAGCCATGGTTGAGGGGTTTAGGGGTTAAACGTCAAGGTACGACTCCCCATGGAACTCCCTATGGGTCCTTGAGGAGGACCTTTAGTCTAACCCCCAAGATCCCCAAAGAACCTTGAAGTTGGCTAAAATGGGGTGACCTACGGAAGGGGTCCATGCCCCGTAGGTCCATCCACGTCCCGTGGATGGTCTCCATAGTTCAAGGGACCCCAAACCATGTCTCTGATCCAAACCACGAAGGGGGAAGTATGGTCCATGACCCCATCCACGGTCCATGGATGGGGGTTTCATGGATGACTTAAGTTTTCTATCCAAGTCAGCCAAGCCAAGGGTGGTTTGGTAAATTCCTCCCTTGGCTAGTTAAGTGTATGGACGGTTATTTTAAGTTTATTAAGGAATTTTAAGAGTATTAAAATTGTTAAAACCTATTTTACACTTCATTATTTCAAAACCCCAAATACAAACTTCCCTTCCGCTCCAAAAGCTCTCTCTCTCTCTCTAGAAACCTCTATTGGAGGTGAAGACTTCAAGCTTCCAAGGTCAAATTCTTCATCCTTGTCTAATTTTCCATTCAAGGAGCCAATTCAGAGGTGATTTCAAGTCATGAAAATCTTGGGTTTTACTCAATCTCATGGGTTCTTTCATCAAACATTTTCAAATGGTTTCTAATGAAAAATTATGATTGTATTGGTGTTGAATTGATGATTTATGATGACAATACTCTATGAACCCATGAATTCTCTTAATTCCTAAATTGTACCTTTACGAAGTGGGTTTGTTGATCATGAATACTTGTGAATGAATTATGTATAGATTGTTGTAGGTTATTGAATTGTATCATTATCCATGCCTTAATTATAGTAAATTGTTGGTGTGTTGATGATTTGGGATTCATGGTCTTGAAGGCATAGTATGAGGAATTCAGTTATGATCATGATGTCTTGTATACGAATGTGAATTATTTATGTTGATATGGATATAGAATGTTGTAATTATGTTATTACTATTGCCAAATTGTATTGATCCACTTGAAAGGTGGAGGTGTTTACTTATTACGTACATTGTGATCATGGCCTTGAAAGGAAAAACATGAATGCTTAATGTAAGATTATGATGAGAATTATGTGTGTGTGTGATCCTTATGAATGTATTATGATCATGTTTATAAGACAATTGTATGAATGGTAATGATTATGTGAAAGGTTATTCTCACATACACACACACTCATGAATGAATGGCTAATGAATGAAGTTTTATGATAATGTTAATGAATGTTGAGTCTATTGAAAGGCAATTCTCAATTGTACTCTAATGAATGAAAAGATATGTTGTAAAAGGACTTTCTCACAATATGGGATTCCTAGATGAAAGACTATTCTCATATTTGAATTTATGAGCTTTTCAATGAATGAATGTTGGGATGTTTGCCCTCACGTGAGTTGAGGCAGGGTATCTAGTAACATCCATATAATCCCATTTTAATAAATGTTGGGTTTGAGATGGATGCCCTCACGTGAGTTAAGGCGGGGTATCTAGTAGCAATCTCTTATCCCATAATTAATGAATGTAATGAATGTCAAATACTCCATGGAGAATAATGCCAAGCACCGAGTGGATATGGATTGATATGGGTGCTTATACGTTAGTTGAGGTGGGGCATTGATGAGTACACAAATTAGGCTCATTTAGGGCTATATTTTAATATAAATTGTGTCCTCAAATGCATGTTTTATCTCGATATCTGATGAAAACCTTTAAGTTTCAAGTATTTGACGTTTGAGGCAAAGCATGGACACTACTTAGCAAAAAAGAGCAAAAAGAAGCCGAAAGAACGAAGATCCGCGAATCGCCAAACCCATTCAGTGAATCACCAATAGATCACATATTCACCTTCTATTCTAGTGGGCTAACCCCTGAAGGAAAGGAGAAAATTGGTGGTGAAAATGCGCAGTCGGCGTATCGCCGAATGACTCCGTGAAGCAGTGCCACATCGCCTAATTATCTAGGACACAAAGATGTTGAAGGCAACTGATGAAAGGCGACGAAGTTGACCAAAGGGCGGATCACTGAATGCATCGGTGATTCTCACTAACGTCAGCAAAAGATCCATCGAAGCACTTTTTTTGAAAACTATAAATACTAGTTCAGCTTTTATTCTTAGCAGCAATTTTTACACTATTTTTACCTAGTTTTTAGATTATTGAGTTTTAGATAGAGTATTGGAAATATTCTCTAAGTTTTGGAGAGGGTTTTGAAGAGCTTGAAGCTTTCAAGGGTTTCACCTTCAAGAAATTGGACTTGGGTCTCTTGGATTCTTCACTTTTTGCCTATTTTAAGACTTAATATTGCATACCGATTGATGGAAACTGAGTTTGGTATACTTCTTTATCTCTTTTACATGAGTGGCTAAAACCCCAATTCTTGGGGTGTAATTTTGTGAATATGGATTAAGATTGTTGTTGGGTCTTGCTTGTTGATAGATTAGATGTAGTTTAACGGTGATTTCGTCTAGTAATTATGGTTGAATCTAACAAATTTGTAGTTGCAAATACAAGTTTATTTATGTGTTTTCGGCTTGCTCGAGAGAGAAGTCACGAAACTAAGACTACTAGATTAATGGCCTAAAGAGTGGGTTGACATGAGGTGCAGCTTGAGAGAGTGAAACCTAGTCCCATATCCTAACACTCAGCTCGAGAGAGTGAGTGGGGTAAGGTGTAGGCTGGTATTCATACGGCAAATGGTTGTCCGAGAGGTACCCATTTGAAATGGGGTAAGTTGCTCGAGAGAGAACTTATTCCCACATAAACCTTAGCCTAGTCACTATTACTCTATAAATTTTCTATCGAAAGGATGTACCCAATAATTTAGATTAACTCGTATTCCGGTCACATCCCAAGAATCCCGTCTCCATAGTTGCATTTTTCCTTATTTTCACTATTGTAGTTGTTTCTTTCTTACAAACCCCCATTAGATAATTGACGCTTGCATTACCCTAGTAAACTTGTTATGGTTTTATTTGCTAAAGTCTTTAGCTATGATTAGTTTTAGAACGTTCACGCTTAACCATTAATTTTCACGCTCACTCTGTTGGGACTCAACCCCAACTCTTGGTTGGGTTATTATACTATTGCATGATCGTAGACACCCGAACTGTAAAATGTGTCGTTGATTACCCTAAACATCAAAATGAAGCAACTACCGGGTAGTGGTGTTACGTGAAAGCTTTTGGGTTAAGCTGAATTCTACTTTTAATAATCGTAGTTTACTAATCTTATTTTTAGTTTTGTTTTTCTTTAAATTTGTTGGTGTAGGTAGGTTCCCTAAAGATGGATGATGAAAATGGTGGCAAGTTGGCGGAGTCGGACCAAGAAGTCGAGAGGGACTTCACGCTGACCGCTCTGATGACTCAACTGAACAATTTGTCCATCAACATAACAGAGGTGGAAACTCAATGCAATCGCCAAGGGAGGTAAATACCTCCTAATGAGCGAAACAACTCTACGAACAATGAGAATAAATGTGTCGATGATACTCTGCTGCTCATTCTCCAAAAGGTCACTGAGCAAGACAGAGTGCTGGAAGAGATGAAGGAGGGCATTGAAGTATTAAATCAAATGGTTAGCTCTCACTCCAGATCTATTCAGCTGCTCGAGAACCTTGTGACTTATGAGCTGCCTCATCTCTACTCAACTAAGCAAGAGGGGTCACCTAGTGGTGTTAAGGTTGACCCCAAAAATAGGATGTGAATGAGCAGATGCGTCGTGCCACGACGTTAAATAAGGCGCTTCTTGGGAGGCAACCCAAGGTTTTAACACTTAAAATTAGTATGTTAGAATAATGGTGTGTTAATTTTGTAGGTTAAAACAAGGAATGTGTTGAAAAGTGCAGGTTGGCGAACTAAGGATCCGATTGGCGTGTCACGGAATTGATTGGCTATCTCGTTATTTTCCGCCGTTTAGACCTCCATATAAACTGGAGGCCCTGTAAAACTCAGCGAGGGAAGCAACCATTTGGCGAGTCGCCGAGTAGGTCGGTGGTCTATATTTACATCGTCGAATGGGCGTGAACTGGGCGGTTTATATTGGCCAAAAGTCCTAGAATTTGAAATTCTTTACTTTTCCTCGCTCTTGAATCTCCTTAACTCACACCAAGGTAGTATCTTCTTTATTTTAGCATTTTTCTAGCATTTTATTTTGTTGAGCTGTGCTCGGAGTTGGAATACTTTGCTTCCTAGCTTTTCAATCACAATTTAATCGGCATTAAAGGTTAGTCCTAAAACCCCGAGTTTATTATTGAAAAGTTTGAACTCTTCGCAATAATAGTATCGAATGGATGTGTGTTGGGCCTCTCTGGTGAGATTAGAATGCTTAAATACTTGTTTTAGTTTGAAAATCTTGCCCGTATTGGTCGACTGTCAAATGCCCATAATTATTTGTGTTTTTAATGAGTTAGGTCGTGACTGTGTGTCGTTAGATTAATTGGGTGAAGTCTGAGTAGCCCACGTTGTGCTAAATGTCAAAAATTTGCTCAATGATAGAGCGGGTGGCACCGCTCTTAAGAGCAAATATTGTCAAATGGCCAAATGCGGCATATCCGGGAGAAATCTAAGTATCCCGGGGTGATGGGTAGTATAGGTCTTGATTGAATTTCATTAGTGCATGCATTGATTTTGCTTTTGGAGTTTGCGAGATTGAATTCGAGAAGATGGATTGAAAATGGGCACGTTGGGCCATTTGGCGGGCTGGGTCGAGCTCGCCAAATCGTTCGATGGTTCGCCCAATGTCTCCATTTCGCCTTTAATATCCTATCAAATAGGATGTTTGACATTGTAACTTTTGGCGAGAAGCCATGGGTCGCCGAATGCACTCGGCGACTCGCCGAAAGTACTCTTGATTGCCCTTTGTATACTACCCCTAAGCCCCTTATGCACTATAAATTTCCGCGGACAAACCCTTGCTCACCGAAAATAGTCGGCGATTCACCAAAAGGAGTTTCCTATCACCGACTTGCCTTAATTGTTTAGCCAACCTCATCGGCGAGCCAGACTTAGCTCGCCAAAGTGGTTCGGCGACTCACCGACTCGCCGACTGGATCGGCGAGTTTATCTGCAACAAGATTTGTTGTGCTAGAGTGTGATTGTGTTTTCTTAGCTTCTCTTGATCTTTTGCAGATATGGTTTGCACCAATTTAACTGAGCAACCGCAGAAAAAGACTAAAGGTATTACAATCAATGAAGGAGGATCAAATCCCACAAAGAGAAAAAGGGATGACCTCCAATCGGGAGATAAAAGTAAGCAAAAAAAGAGCATCGCTAGGAAGGGTATGAATGTTGAACCAAAATTTTCTGAGCCGGAGAATGAGCAACCTTTGATGAATCGAAGGAATGAACTTAGGGTAAGAACTCAATCCACATCTACCAAAATGCCTTCAACGACCACTCCTCCAACTACTGAATTACTGCCAGCTCTGGTAACACCTCATGTGTCTTTTGCACTCCTCGTAGCCCCACCTCAACCCAGACTGCTGAACAGATTGAAAGGCGATAGTTTACGAACCATTCTAGCAGAAAAATTACTATCTATGGACGATTTGGAAGGTAAGCATGCTGAGGTGCTTGACACGGTCAGGTATCATGGGTTCGAGCAGTTCACTAGGCCACGGGGACCTTACATTCCTTCCTGGGTCTGGGAATTCTACCTAGCCTATGGAGAGTTGGTCTCGAAGAATAAGAAGAAGGCTAGTGAGTTCCGATCGGTGAAGTCGATTCTGGTTAGAGGCAAGGAGGTGGAGTGTCACAAAGAGAATATTAATGTTGTATTGGGTCAACCGCTGCACTCGATACTGCCTTACTAGGGTTTGCCTATTGTTTCGTCCCTAGATGATTTGAAGGGTTGGTTAGCTTCGATGATCTCTAACACTACCCCGAGGTGGATGGAGGCAGGAGCTCCAATTGATAAGAGGGACATGAACATTGCCTCCCAGTACTGGTTTGGATTCATCAGCAGCACTATCATGCCATCCCAGAACGAGTCTATTCTGCGTCATCCTAAGGCGGCTTGCTTTGGTTCTATCATGGCCAGGAGGCGGATCAACCTGGGACTGCTAGTTTCACAGGAGATGTCTATGAGAGCTAAATAGATGCAGACGTCTCTGCCATTTCCTGTTCTTTTCACTGAGTTATGCCGGCATGTCGGAGTACCCCCGAATCTTGCTAGCGACACAAAGGTCACCCCATCTTCCTCCACCGATATTTGGTGTATAGAAGCTGAGTTCACATGAGAGAAGGTTGATAGGAGGAGAGCAGCCCCAACAGATACCTCTCCAGAGGTCTATGTTGACTCATTACCAGCAAAGGTATCTTCGCCTACTCTGGCCTCTGAGCCTTCAGGTATACCTGCTCCTTCTTCTTCTTCCTCACAGGCTCCAGGTGCTTCATCATCTTCCCAGACTGCCAGGATCACTCAGGCCATGATCCTGAAGATGGGGGCAGTTGGCCTATTCAACAAATGTGATAGCTACCCAATTGGAGAGATCCATCTTGGGGGTGATTGGCAGTGGCATCTTGGCTGCACTGACCCCCCTTAGGACTACTGTTGATGATCTGACTGCCAGAGTCACTGCTTGTGAGAAAAGACAGGGGGAGACCTCTGAGGTGACACCTTTAAAAGATGAGATTGTGAGTTTAAGGAAGGATGTAAACTATTTGAAGGCTACGGACTTCACTTCACTGAAGCGGGATGTAGATGATGAGGATGCTCCGGAGACCTTGGGGATTCCTCCGGCTACCACCAGAGATGTGCAGGGGAATGGCATAGTACATGCAGATTCGAATGCAGAGACCGAAAAGGAGTTGATATTAGTACATGCTGAGGAGACATAAGAGAAGAGATGAGGGCATATTCAGAGACTTGGCAGATCTTATAGAGACAGTTGTGCAGTCGACAACTCAGACAGTGTCAGCTGAGACGTCCACTGTAACTCCTAGTGGATATGGCGTTGTTAGTTCGTCTAAGGCTACTCTAGGCACTGATGCCCACATACAGACTGCTACACCAGCCACAGAGACCCCGAGAGAGAGAGACAGACTGCATAGACAGGACCTTTCTTTACCTCCCTCTCTGCCTTATTATACTTTTACTTTTGGTTACTTTTAGTTACATTTGAGGACAAATACTTTTAATTTGTGGTGGGGTGAGGCCCAAACCTTTTATGTTGATAGTTGTGTTTTGTGTAAGAAGAATAAGAAGAAGGCTAGTGAGTTCCGATCGGTGAAGTCGGTTCTGGTTAGAGGCAATGAAGTGGATGGAGGCAGGAGCTCTAATTGAGAAGAGGGACATGAACATTGCCTCCCGGTACTGGTTTGGCTTCATCAGCAGCACTATCATGCCTTCCCAGAACGAGTTTATTCTGTGTCATCCTAAGGCGGATTGCTTTGATTCTATCATGGCCAGGAGGCGGATCGACCTAGGACTGCTAGTTTCACAGGAGATGGCTATGAGAGCCAAATAGATGCAGACGTCTCTGCCATTTCCTGTTCTTTTCACTGAGTTATGCTGGCATGCTGGAGTACCCCCGGATCCTGCTAGCGACACAGGTCACCCCGTCTTCCCACACCGATATCCGGCGTATAGAAGTTAGTTCACATGAGAGGAGGTTGAGAGGAGGAGAGCAATCCCAATAGATACTTCTCCAAAGGTCGATGTTAACTCATTACCAGAAGAGGCATCTTCGCCTTCTCTGGCCTCTAAGCCTTCAGGTATACCTTCTCCTTCTTCCTCTTCCTCACAGGCTCCAGGTGCTTCATCATCTTCCCATCCTGTTAGGATCACTCAAGCCAAGATGGGGCGGTTGGCCTATTCAGCAGATGTGAGAGCTACCCAATTGGAGAGATCCATCCTGGGGCTGATTGGCATTGGCATCTTAGCTGCACTTACCCCCTTAGGACTACTGTTGATGATCTGACTGCCAGAGTCACTGCTTGTGAGAGCAGACAGGAGGAGAACTCTGAGGTGACACCTTTAAAAGATGAGATTGTGAGTTTAAGGAAGGATGTAATCTATTTGAAGGCTACGGACTTCACTTCACTGAAGCGGGATGCAAATGATGAGGATGCTCCGGAGACTTTGGGGATTCCTCCGGCTACCACCAGAGTTGTGCAGGGGAATTGCATAGCACATGCAGAGTCGGATGCAGAGACCGAAATGAGTTGATAATAGTACATGCTGAGGAGACACAGGAGAGCTAATATGAGGGCATATTCAGAGACTTGCCAGATCTTATAGAGACAGTTGTGCAATCGACAACTCATACAATGTCGGTTGAGACGTCTACTTTAGCTCTTAGTGGATCTGGAGTTGTTAGTTCGTCTGAGGCTACTCTGGGCACTGATGCCCACATACAGACTGCTACACCAGCCACAGAGACCCTGAGAGAGAGAGACAGACTGCATAAACAGGACCTTTCTTTACCTCCCTCTCTGCCTTATTATACTTTTACTTTTGGTTACTTTTAGTTACATTTTAGGACAAATACTTTTAATTTGTGGTGGGGTGAGGCCCATACCTTTTGTGTTGATAGTTGTGTTTTGTGTATATATTTGGGTTGTCTGCTTTAAAATTGTGTTTTATCTATTTTTGTGGATGATTGAACTTATGGCTCCTTTTATTTTTCTATTGCAAAATAATTTTAACCCGTCTGAATTTTTTGCCACCTCTCATGTGTGAATGTGGCTGTTCTTTTGCAAAATGAGTCTCTATTTCGATCAATATCGATGACTTCAATAGTGCTCTAAATCGAACGAACCTGAATGTACGACTACGATGAGACAAAATGAAGTTGCATAGACAATACGTGAACTCTTTGCATCTCGTTGTGACTAGCCTATTATCAAATTGAGTCTCTTGTGATGATCGTTGCACACTAACGAAAGTGTGGAGTCTTGTTTGATCATATTGTCAATTCCTAGTGTGATGAACTTGCTTTGAACCATGCATGATATATCCTAGAATTTTCCCCGGTTTTCCGGTCAACTGAGTGATGTTGTCTCTTGATATGATCTTAGGCAACTTCTATGAGTGTTAGCCAATTTGACATATACCTCTTTTGTGACTTACCTTGTGAGTGTGTGAACCACTTTTGAACACCCCTTGAGCCTTACCTTTGTTTGGAAGAAACTTGATGAAATCAGAACCTTTCTTTATCTACTACCTATAATCCTCTTGAATTGAGGTTAGTTGAGTAGCCAACTTAGGCCAGGGTGTGGTGAAAAGACCAGGGAAAAATCAATAAGTGCAAGAAAAGTCTCCCTAAACCCATGGTGTTGCAAAAAATGGAAAACCCCCATATATATATAAAATAAAATAAAAAATAAAAAACAAAGAAAAAGAAAGTTGCAGAGTAAAATGCAAAAGAAAGGGGGTTCCCAAACAATCCATGGAAAGTGAATAATAGGATGAATTATGAGCACTAAAGGGAATGATGAAGGAAAAAGAAAGGAAGTGTTGTGAGCACCATATTTCATGAGGAGGAAAGTCACTGAGCCTAAATGACCATACCTTTGCACTCCGCCCCATTACAAGCCTTGAAAGGACCTTTTTGATCTTGAGTGAGCTGAAACAAATATTGATTGGAAAATACGGGCAAACCTATAGGTGCAAGCATGCATTGTGTTCTGCCTTGTGAGAGTGAGCGTTGCATATGATTATGAAGCTTTAAACTATGAACCATTGTGTGATTATGGAATCATTCTTTCTATGAGGGCATTTGAACACTTTGGTTGAGCTTGAACTTGCATTTGAAGCAAGTATTGTGAGCATGAGGTTCTTTGATATTGGTGAGTCACAACTTGAATCTTTGAGTGCACATTTGATCTGTGCATAAGTAAATTCAGTTTTGTTCTGTGCCTTCATGATTGAGTCTTGTGTAGCACTGTTCAAGACACCTTTTTTGAATGACTGAACTTGAGTTTGCGGCAGGACAGGAAAAAGTTTAAGTTGAGGGTGTTGCTGAGTCCACAAATTGGACTCATTTAGGGCTATATTTTAATAGAAATTGTGTCCTCAAATGCATGTTTTATCCCGATATCTGATTAAAATCTTTAAGTTTCAGGTATTTGAAGTTTGAGGCAAATCATGGACACTACTTAGCAAAAAGGAGCAAAAAATAGCCAAAAGAACGAAGAAACGAAGATCCGCGTATCGCCGAACCCATTCGGTGAATCACCAACAGATCGCATATTCGCCTTTTGTTCCAGTGTGCTGAGCCCTGAAGGAAAGGAGAAAATCAGCGGTGAAAAGGAGAAGTTGGCGTATCGCCGAATGACTCCGCAAAGCAGTGCCATATCGCCTAATTAACCAGGACACAGAGATGCTAAAGGCAACTGATGAAAGGCGACGAAGTAGACCAAACGGCGGATCGTCGAATGCATCAACGATTCTCACTAACGTCGCCGAAAGATCCTTCGGAGCATATTTTCTGAAAACTATAAATACTAGTTCAGTTTTTATTCTTAGCAGCAATTTTTACACTGTTTTTACCTAGTTTTTAGATTATTGAGTTTTAGATAGAGTCTTGGAAATATTCTCTAAGTTTTGGAGATGGTTTTCAAGAGCTTGGAACTTTCAAGCGTTTAACCTTCAAGAAATTGGACTTAGGTCTCTTGGATTCTTCACTTTTTGCCTGTTTTAAGACTTAATCTTGCCTACCCATTTGTGGAAACTTAGATTGGTATACTTCGTTATCTCTTTTACATGCGTGGCTAAAACCCCAATTCTTGGGGTGTGATTTTGTGAATATGGATTAAGATTTTTGTTGGGTCTTGCTTGTTGATAGATTAGATGTAGTTTAATAGTGATTTCATCTAGTAGTTGTGGTTGAATCTAACAAATTTGTAGTTGCAAATACAAGTTTATTTATCTGTTTTCGGCTTGCTCGAGAGAGAAGTCGTGAAATCAAGACTACTAGATTGATGGCCTAAGGAGTGGGTCGACATGAGGTTCTTCTCGAGAGAGTGAACCCTAGTCCCATATCCTAACACTTAGCTCAAGAGAGTGAGTGGGGTAAGGCGTATGCTGGTCTTCATGCGGCAAGTGGGTGTCCGAGAGGAACCTATTTGAAACGGGGTAAGTTTCTCGAGAGCATTTATTCCCACATAAAGATTAGCCTAGTCACTATTACTCTATAATTTTTTTATCAAAAGCATGTACCCAATAATTTAGATTAACTCGCATTCCGATCACATCTCAAGAATCCCGTCTACATACTTGCATTTTTTCCTTATTTTCACTATTGTAGTTATTTCTTGCCTACAAACCCCCATTAGATAATTGACGCTTGTGTCACCCTATTTAACTTGTTATGTTTTTATTTGCTAAAGTCTTTAGCTACGATTAGTTTTAGCACGTTCCCACTTAACCATTAATATTCACGCCCACTCCCTTGGGACTCGACCCCAACCCTTGGTTGGGTTATTATACTATTGCACGATCGTAGACACCCGAACTTTAAAACGTGTCATTGATTACACAAAAAATCAGGCACTTAGTAGCAATCTCTTGAAATGGATACTCATACGTTAGTTGAGGTGGAGTATCTAGTAGCAATCTCCCTATCCCGTAATCTATGTGCCCACATAGGTCTAGATAGTGGATCAACTTAAGCTATAAAGATGATGTTCTTACCTTAGGCAAGTAGAAATACCTTATCCGATGAGGGTGACACCGGGATTCCATTTTAAGCTCTCATGGTCTATGTCGGTAAAGATTACCCCTACAAACTAATAAACTATGGCTTCTCAAGGATGCACTACTTAGTGTGGGTGGTGGTATGGGACGCCACCTATGAATTGCACATGTTGACTTTGAGAGGGGTCATGGTGCATTCCTTATAAGGTCAATGAAGCGAATGAACTCTTATGATGATGTTTATGAAAATGTTGGTCTTATGTCTATCTAATGAAGGTGTTCTTAATGAAGTTAATGAATGGTGACTTAAATGCTTGTATGTGTAATGCAAGAATGCATACTATACTTGGATTGTACATATATGAGTTACTTCCTTGTTATGACTTGTTGAGTATGAATGTGCCTAGCCTGTGGTAACTTCAAAGGAGCACTTAGTATGAGTAGTAGTATGGGATGCTACTTGCACATTGCATGAGTGTGCCTTAGAGTTATCTTAGGTGATGGTCCTTAGTGATGATTATATCTTAGTTAATGGTTATGTCTCTTATGTATGTCTTTTGTGTAAGTAAGGAAAGGTTGTATGGTGAGTTCACCTTTGGTGACCTTAAGGTGATGCTTTGGTGTGGATGGTGGTATGGGACGCTATCCGTACATTGCACAAAGTGTTACTTGAGGGTTGCTTGAGGTGAAGGGTTAAGGTAAATAAAATGGTTTAAATGAGGAGTACGTTCTAATGTGAGTAATGACTTGTATATTGGATATGTTTGAATATTATGCCTCTATTATCATGTTCATGAAGTTTTTATCAAAATGGCATAAAAGCATATCTTTCAAACGAATGTCCTTTTTAAGCATGTTTTTGCATAGATATCATACTTAGTACTTAATTGTGCTAACCCATTCTTCTTCTATGTCTTACTATAAAGTGTAGGTTCCGGCAAGTGATTGCTTTCCCTAGTTGAAACTTGGATTAGATATCTCCAAGACATTTTGGCTTTGTCCTCATAGATCGAGGACAAGTGTTTAGAAGTTGCTTTCATTTTTCATGTAATAAACTATTCTAGATTTCGATTGTAAAGGGCCGTATCCCTACTTTTGTTCAAGATTGTGTCTAAGATGGCCATGTGAGATATAGACTTCCGCTTGCGTTTAAATGTTTTTGAATGTTTTGAATCGTATGGTTTTGAATAAAAAGTTCTAATTCCATACTATTTTCCCTTATCTATGCATTGAATGAGCTATGAGGCTTGTATAAGACCCCTTCGGGGTCGAGGACGCCGTGTCACATCCGAGGCCTAAACTCAGGTCGTGACAAGTACGATAATGTAATGTATATGAACATACACTGTGGAAATGAAGGTTAAGCACCAAGTGGATATGGTAAGATGGAAACTCTCCCAATGTTAGTCTAGGGTTCCAATAAACATCTTCCTATCCCATAACTATGTGCCCACATAGGATATTAGCTAGTGGATGTTATCCAAGCTAAAATGTTACCGGTCCTACCTTAGGCAAGTAGACCACCTTTTTACGGTGTGGAGCCATATGACACCGAAATTCCATGGTTAGCTCTCATGGTCTATGTTGGTTAAAGCTTATTCCTATCATGTGATATGTGCATTATGGTTTCTTGAGAGGTTCTATGAAGTGTGGGTGGTAGTATGGGATGCCATACATGCATTGCACGAGTAGTCTTTGAGAGGGTCATAGTGAGTTCTCTTAGTCTTAATGGTTAATGTATGAATGTGTCCTAAATGAAAAAATGAAGAATGTTGACTCTTATATGCTTAAATGTAATGATGCATGCTATACTTGGGTTGTATTATGAGTTACTTCCTTGTTATGACTTATTGTATATGAATGTGCCTTGCTTATGGTGACTTCAAAGGAGTAATTAGTGTGAGTATTAGTATGGGATGCTACTTGCACATGGACCAAGTATGACTTAGGGTTGTCTTAGGTGATGGTCCTTATGTGATGATATCACTAATGAAAGGTTTATGTCTCTTACGTATGAATATTGTTGAAGATGGAAAGGTTGAATGGTAAGTTCACTTTTGGTGACCTTAAGGTGGTACCAAAGTGTGGATGGTTGTATGTGACGCTATTCATACATTGCACAAGGTATAGCTTGAGGGTTACTTGAGGTGAAGGCTTAATGTGAAGGTAATGGTTTATATGTTGACTATGTTCTAATGTGGTGGAATGACTTGTATGTGGTTATGTTTGAATATTATGCCTCTTGTACTTATGTTAATGAAGTTTTTTCAAAATGGCATAAAAGCATGACTTTCAAATAAAATGTCCGTTTTAAGCATGTTTTTGCATGTCTATCACACTTAGTACTTAATTGTGCTAACCCATTCTTCTATGTTTTACTACAAGTGTAGATTCCGGCAAGTGAGTTGATTTCTCTCTAGTTGAAGCTTGGATTAGAGATTCTCCAAGACTAAGTGGTATGTCCTCATAGATCGAGGACTAGTGTTTAAATGTTTCCTTTCTTTTCTTTCATGTAGAAGGCTATTGTTATCCTTTTTATTTGAAATGGGTCATGACCCTACATATGTTACGGATGTTGTCTTTAGATTGCCATATGAGACAATATACTTCCGCTCTGTTTTCAAGTATGTTTAATAAACTTTTTGATTGTATGGTTTTGAAAGAGTTTTAATTCCGTACTATTTCTATTATCGAATGCAATGAAATGCTATGACGCTTGTATGAGACTCTTTCGCGGTCAAGTACTTCGTGTCGCATACAGGATGTATCCCCGGGTCGTGACAACGAGCCACTTCACAGATCACGGTGAAGACCTCATACCGTGGGAAGGCTCGTAGGTTTCCTTAGCCTGATGGGAGAATTTCCAAGGAGGGGCTACTGGTCAAGGCACCACGGGCCGTGGTGCCCTTGACAGGTCATGAAAGAGGGCTTGGTCCCTGGGAACAGGCTGCCTAGTCGAGGGTGTTTTAGTAAATTCTAAATTAATTAGTTATTTAATGGGCTTATGTTGTTTTATTTCACATATATAAATGATTTTAAGTCATAAACCACCCCATTTACTTCATTATTCCCAAAAACCCAAAATAGCTCTCTTTAGAAGTTCCCAAAGAAGAAGAAGAAGAAGTGGAGGCTAGGGCCTGAAGAACCAAGGTATTTTTTCTCAAATTAAGGGGAAAACTCCATTAAGGTATGGTGGCTTTTCATCTATGGGTAGATTTCACCCATGAAGTCCCTTCAAAACATTATTTCAAAGCTTCCAATTTCTCCCAAAAGTTAGGGTTTCAATCGAAGTTATGGGTTCTCTTTCAAAACGTTTTGAATAGTTTATTTGTGATGAATTATGATCAAAATGATGAAGAAAAGTCGATTTCTGATGACATTCCTCCATGAACCCATGAATCCCCCAAAATACTAAATTGTGAATTTATGATGTGGGTTGATTGGTTATGGAAGCATTTTAATTGATTATGTCTATATTGATTGAGTTATTGAATCATGATATTCCCCTCATCTAATGTAGTAATTCTAGATGTTTGGGTTGAGGTTGATTCATAGCCTTGGAGGGCAAATTATGAAGAATTGATGTATAATCATGATTAGGTATATGCTTTGTTATTTTCATGAAAGTAATATGATCATGACTACAATGCAATTGTAATATTATTGAAAGGTTATTCTCAATTACACACTTGTGAATGATGATGATATGTTGTGAAAGGTTTTTAGGACATCCTCTTCTTGTGTAATTGAAAGTGATCTTGATGGATGTACCTTGAATTGATAGGCTTAGGGCATCCTCTTCTTGTGTAACTAAAGTATCTTGACTTAATGAACATTGAATCGGTAGACCTAATGGTGGTAGCCCGTTGATGTATTGATTAATAGACCTTGAATAAGTAGACCTAATGGTGGTAGCCCTTTCATAAATGAGTAATGAAGTATTCTAAGGCTATGTCTTGAAACAATAGTCCTAATGGTGGTATCCCCTTCATGATGAGTCTATGAAGTACTATAATGATGAACCTTGAATCGGTAGACCTAATGGTTATGGCCCTTTCATGAGGATTCATTGAGCTATTATAACAATGTACCTTGAATCGATAGACCTAATGGTGGTGGCCCTTTCATGTGTAATAATGTACTTTGGTTCGGTAGACCTAATAGTGGTATCCCTCTCATGTATAATAATGTTAATTAGAATTAACTACTCTACGGGATTTTAAAGCATAGCATCGAGTGGATATGGTAAGGTGGAAGCTCTCCCCAAGTTAGCCCGGGTTTCGATGAACATCTTACTTATTATATCACTCTGTGCCCAAATAGTTTATAAGCTAGTGGATCCACCTAAGCTTAAATGTTACCGGTCCTACCTTAGGCAAGTTGACCAACCCTTTACGGTATGGGACAGACACCGAATTCCATGATTTGCTCACATGGTCTATGTTGGTTAATGCTTATTCCCATCATGTGAGTTACCTTCTAGGGTTATTGAAGAAGTTCTATGAAGTGTGTGTGGTATTTTGGGATGCCATTCATGCAATGCACGAGTAAGCTTTGAGAGGGCTATGATGTGTTTCTCTAATGTCATAATGTCTAATGAAAGGAAGGTGCTCATGATGACGCGGATGAGAATGTTGACTTAAAGGCTTAATGTAATGATAAATGCTTAACTTGAAATGTTATTAGGAGTTGCTTCCTTATCATGACTTATTAAATGAGAATGTTACTTATCCATGAGTATTGATTGAAGATGAGAATGAAGAAGGGAAAGTATGTTATGGTGGCCTCAAAGTGGTACTTAGTATGAATGGTAATATGGGATTCTATTCCTACATTGCACAAGTATAACTTAGGATTACGTAAGAATTTGGTTCTAATGTCTTATAATGGCTTATTTGATGATTATGCTTGTATCTCATGCCTTTTATACTAAAGTTCATGATGTTTCTCAAAATTGACATATAGCATGGTTTTCAACCAAAATGTCCTTTTTAGAATGATTTTTGCATGGCTATCATACTTAGTACATTTTTTGTGTGCTAACCCATATTTCTTCTATTTTTCTACAAAGTGTAGGTTCTTGATCTTAAGGTAACTTCTAGTGTTCACAGCTTGGATTGATTCTCTCCAAAGCAAGTGGTGAGTCCTCATGGTTCGAGGATGAGAGTTGTCATTTTTTATTTTTTTTATGTCATTTTACGTTGTGGACTATGTTAAAGGGTTGTGATCCTATCTTTGATTCTAAAAGTTGTATTAGATGGCCATGTGAGACAAATTTAGACTTTCACTATTTTTAAATAAATACTTCGATTGTATGGGTTAAAGCTTTTAAATTTCATACAAATTTTCTTATATCTTATGTTGTGAATGCTATGAGGCTTGTATGAGCTTCTTCGGAGTCTTGTACGCCGTGTTACGTTCGGAGTGTAAGCTCAGGTCCTGACAAAAACATGGTATCAGAGCACAAGATATTGGTATGGTTATTAGGATGATGTCTCACAAGCTACATCTAGTAGAGTCTTGTTCATAGTGTGAAGCGCTCCACATTTATGAATGAGAGGCTATAAGACGTTAGGAAAATTTCACTTCTTTCATTACACAAAGTCGTACCGTAGAGTTTAACTCTATAAGATCTCTCTATTATTATTTATCCGATGATCTTAAAGATACGATTACTCTAAGGGCTAATGCTACAAGTATCGAGGGAGAAAAGGTTAGTAGTGATGCCAATTGTGGCAGTGTGACTAGATAGGATAGATTTAGATGATATCCTGTAGTATAAATGGGTGAATTATGGTTATGTGTGTTGTTTGTAGAAGTCATGAAGAGTTTTGAGGTATGTTGAAAGATTTAGATGAATAGGTATTTTAGAAATGCCTAGATGTGTTGAGAGATTAGACTCCTCTAAGAAGGGTAGAAGTGTTATTCACCTTGGTTTAGAATCATCTTGTGTGAGGGGTGTGAAGTCTTAGTGATGACTTGCTCCGACCTTAGAATTGAAAAAAATGAGGCTTAGAAGAGTCCGTATAGGCTTACTCCCAATTGGGAGAGAATGTGATTAGATAGTAAGGTCGTTGACTGTTCTTGATGTTCATGATTTAGGTGGACTTGAAGTTCCCATATTAAGAGGTATAGTAAGTTTGGAAAGTTTATTGTAGGCTCATATGAGACCTTGTGTGGTGTTGGTAAGGTTGTTGTGAGCTAGAGTTGCTTAATGAGAACCTCCCTAGTTTTGTACATGTTGGGAACTTGGACCGGCAAGTTATAAAATAGAAGAGTAAGGAAGTTGTTTCCATGAAAATATTGAGGAGTAGCATGTAAGTAAGAGTTTTAGTTGAGGGTGCTACATGGGATAGGCCACGGGCCAATGAGAAGTGCCGATATCCTCATTCTCTTTCTTCTATTCCTATTCAAACTTAAGACAAAGAGTTCCTTGTGGCTTGTTTCATGTTTTGGATTCATGTGTGATTATGTGTTTACATGGTCTCCTAATGTTATGCATGTTCTTGATAAATTCATGTTTAATGAGAAAATGAGTTTTCATGATTTATATTCCTCATGTTGATATGCATTTAGTATGAGTTGCCTACATGCTTCATGAGATGAATTGTTGAACATGCTTAAATGTTCTTTTGAGAGTAATTGCATAATTTTCTTCATGATGTTATGATGAGCATGCTTTGATTTGGAAAAGTTAATACCTCCAATGAAATGAGAAATGTTAAAGTTTTCATGCATAATGGGTTGTTAGACGTAGTTCCTACTTCCTTGTGTTGCATTGAGTATATTGAGATGGAGTTGATGTTTCCTCCTTGTTTTGTGCATTGTCATGATTTTTCATGCATGATGGGCTGCAAGTCTTGAGTTTTTAATTCCGTAAGGTGTTTAAAGTATCATTCGATGACGAATGATCCCAAGGGGCAGATAATGTAACACCTCAGAAATTAGTAGTTTAACTAGAGCCTAAACGTGAGAGTTAAGGGCAAGGGCCACAGATTTTGGGTGAGGGCCATGGCTAGGGGGCCAAGGCTGCCTAAAACTAATCTAACCACTGCCCACCATGACCACGATGGTCTTCATGACCCGTGGTGGCCACCACGAGCCATGGTGCCACCCCTGGTTGGTGAGACAGTGTGCCCCCAAAACTGCCCAAGCCAAGGCTCCCCTTCACGAGCCACTTCATGGCTCGTGGTGAAGACCACGGACCGTGGGAAGGCTCTTGGGTTTGCCTTATCCTCATGGAAGAATTGCCAAGTTGGAGGGGCTACTGGTCAAGGTACCACCACGGGCCGTGATGCCCTTGACGGGTCGTGAAGGAGGGCGTGGTCCCTGGGAAGGGGCTGCCTAATCGAGGGTGTTTTGGTAAATTCCAAATTAATTAGTTATTTAATGGGGTAGACTTATGTTGTTTTATTTCACATATATAAATGATTTTAAGTCATAAACCATCCCATTTACTTCATTATTCCTAAAAACCCAAAATAGTTCATCTTCTCCAAAATTTCTCTCTTTAGAAGTTCCCAAAGAAGAAGAAGAAGAAAAAGTGGAGGCTAGGGCTTGAAGAACCAAGGTGTTTCTTCACAAATTAATGGGAAAACTCCATGAAGGTATGGTGGATTTTCATCTATGGGTAGCTTTCACCCATAGAGTCCCTTCAAAACATGATTTCAAAGCTTCCAATTTCCCCCAAAAGTTAGGGTTTCAATCTAAGTCATGGGTTCTCTTTCAAAACGTTTTAAATGGTTTATTTATGATGAATTATGATTTAATTGATGAATAAAATTCGATTCATGATGAAATTCCCCCATGAACCCATGAATCCCCAAAAATACTAAATTGTGAATTTATGATGTGAGTTGATTGATTATGGAAGCATGTTAATTTATTATGTCTATATTGATTGAGTTATTGAATAATGATATTCCCCTTATATAATGTAGTAATTGTAGATGTTTAGGTTGAGTTTGATTCATAGCCTTGGAGGGAAAATTATGATGAATTGATGTATAATCATGATGCTATCTACATACTTTGTGATTTCCATGAAAGTAATGTGATCATGACTACAATGAAATTGTGATATTATTGAAAGGTTATTCTCAATTATACACTTGTGAATGATGATGATATGTTGTGAAAGGTTTCTTCAATGTAATGTTATACCTTGAATTGGTAGGCTTAGGGAATACTTTTCTTCTGTAATTGAAAGTGATCTTGATGGATGTACCTTGAATTGGTAGGCTTAGGGTATCCTCTTCTTGTGTAACTGAAAGTGATCTTGATGGATGTACCTTGAACCTTGAATTGGTAGGCTTAGGGTATCCTCTTCTTGTGTGACTAAAGTATCTAGACTTAATGAACATTGAACCGGTAGACCTAATGCTGGTAGCCTTTTCATGTATTGATTAATGGACCTTCAATCGGTATACCTAATAGTGGTAGCCCTTTCATAAATGATTAATGAAGTATTCTAAGGCTATCTCTTTAACCGGTAGACCTAATAGTGGTAGGCCCTTCATGATTAGTCTATGAACTACAATAATCATGAACCTTGAATAGGTAGACCTAATGGTGGTGGCCCTCTCATGAGGATTCAATGAGCTATCCTAATAATGTACTTTGAATTGGTAGACCTAATGGTGGTGGACCTTTCATGTGTAAAAATGTACTTTGGGTTGGTAGACCTAATGGTGGTAGCCCTCTCAAGTATAATAATGTTAATGAGAATGAACTACTCTATGGGAATTTAAAGCTTAGCATCGAGTGGATATGGTAAGAGGGAAGCTCTCCCCATGTTAGGCCGAGTTTCAATAAACATCTTTCTTATCCCATAACTATGTGCCCACATATGTTATTAGCTAGTGGAACCACCTAAGCTAAAATGTTATTGGTCCTATGATAGGCAAGTAGACCAACCCTTTACGATGTGGGAAAGACACCAGATTCCATGATTTCCTCACATGGTCTATGTCAGTTAATGCTTATTCCCATCATGTGAGTTATGTGCTATGGTTACTCAAGAGGCTCTATGAAGTGTTGGTTGTAGTATGGGATGACATTCATGCATTGCATGAGTAGGCTTTGAGAGGGCTATGGTGTGTTTCTCTAATATCATAATGTCTAATGAAATGAAGGTGCTTCTGATGATGCTAATGAGAATGTTGACTTAAATGCCTAATGTAATGATGAATGCTTAACTTGAAATGTTATTATGAGTTTCTTCGTTGTCGTGACATATTAAATGAGAATGTTCCTTATCCATGAGTATTGATTGAAAATGAGAATGAAGAAGGGTAAGTATGTTAAGGTGGCCTCAAAGTGGTACTTAGTATGAATGGTATTATGGGGACTTAGTATGAATTGTATTATGGGATGTCATTACTACATTGCACAAGTATAACTTAGGGTTACTTAAGATGATGGTTCTAATATGTTATATGGCTTATATGGTGATTATGCTTGTATCTCATGCCTTTTATACTAAAGTTCATGATGTTTCTCAAAATTGACATATAGCATGGTTTTCAACCAAAATGTCCTTTTTAGCATGATTTTTGCATGGCTATCATACTTAGTACATTTTTTGTGTGCTAACCCATATTTCTTCTATTTTTCTACAAAGTGTAGGTTCCGGATCTTAAGGTGACGTCTAGTTTTCAAAGTTTGGATTGATTCTCTCCAAAGCTAGTGGTGATTCCTCATGGTTTGAGGATGAGAGTTGTCTTTTATTTAGTTTCTTTTATGTCATTTAATGTTTTGGACTATGTTGAAGGGTTGTGACACTATCATTGATTCTAAAAGTTGAATTAGATGGCCATGTGAGACCAAGTTAGACTTCCATTGTTTTTAAATAAATACTTCGTTAGTATGGATTAAGGCTTTTAAATTTTGTACCATTTTCTTATGTCTTATGTTATGAATACTACGAGGCTTGTATGAGGCTCTTAAGAGTCTTGTACACTGTGTTATGTCCGGGGTCTAGGCTCGAGTCGTAACAACCTTGAATCGATAGGCCAATGGCATTCCTTTCTTGGGTAATAATGCTAAAAGAGAATTTACTACTACATGGGAATTTAATGCTTAACACCGAGTTGATATTATGAGGTGGTGGCTCTCCCTATGTTAGACCGGGTTTCTAGTGACAACCTTCGTATCCCATAACTATGTGCCAACATAGATTATTAGCTAGTGGATCTACCTAAGCTAAATTACTGGTTCTACCTTAGGCAAGTAGACAAACTCTTTTTAGTGTGGGACATGACACCGGATTCCATGTGTTACTCACATGGTGTATGTCGGTTAGGGCTTATTCCCATCATGTGAGTTATGTACTATGGTTACTCAAGAAGTTCTATGAAGTGTGGGTGGGGGTATGGGACTTCATCCATGCATTGCACGAGTAGGCTTTGAGAGTGGCTATGGTGGGTTCCTAAAATGTCATAATGTCTAATGAAATAAATGTACTTATAATGATGCTATTGAGAATATTGACAAAAAGGATAAATGAAATGATTAATGCTTAACTGGATTGTTGCTATGAGTTGCATTTCCTTGACTTTACTTATTAAATGAGAATAATCCTTGTCTATGAGTATTAACTAAAGGTGGGATCAAAGAATGGTAAATATGATTATGGTGGCCTAAAAGTGGTACTTAGTATAAATGGGGATTATGGGATCTTTATCTATACATCGCACAAATATAACGTAGGGTTGCCTATGAGATGGTTTTGTTGTGTTATAATGATTTATATGATGAACATGCTTGTGCCTTATGCTTTTATACTAAAAGCGCATGCTGATTCTCAAACTTGACATATTGCATGGTTTTCAACTAAAAAGTCCTTTTTGTCATGATTTTATGGATGGCTATCATACTTAGTGAATTTTTATAGTAACCCATATTTCTTCTACATTTTTCACAATGTGTTGGTTCCGGTTCTGAAAGTAATCTTCTTTTGGATTTAAGATTGGACAGACTAGTCTCCTAGCTTGTGGTGAGTCCTCAAGATTTGAGGACGTATGAGTCATTAGTAGTTTCGTTCTTGTCAGTTTAGGTTTCATATTATGTTGAAGGGTTGTGACCCTATTGTTGATTCAAAGATTTTATGAGATGGCTATTTGAGACAAGTTAGACTTCTGCTTGCTTTTATAAAAGACTTCGATTATATGGAAAAGTTTTTAAATTCTGCGTCATTTATTTTATCTTATGTTTTGAATGCTAAGTGCTTGTATGAGACCCCTTCGGGGTCAAGTATGCCGTGTTAAATCTAGGGTGTACCCCTGAGTCGTGACAAACTTAGTTATTAGAGCACAAGGTTAAGAATGATTTTAGGATGATGTCTCATAAGCCAGATCTAGTAGAGTTTTGTTCATAGTGTGAAGCACGCCATATTTATGAATGAGAGGCTAGAAGATGTTAGGAAACTACACTTGTTTCATTACTATAAGTCGTACCATAGAGTTTAACTCCATAAGGTCTCTCTCCTACTCCTTATCTGATGGTCTTAAAGATGTACCTACTCGAAGGGATGATTCTACAAGGATCGAGGGAGAGAAGGTTAGTAGTGATTCCAATTATGGCTATGTTACTGGATAGGACTTGATATGATAGATGATATCCTTTTGTATAAATGGGTTGCATTATGGTCATGTATGGTTATTGGTAGAACCTGACTTAGTCATGATGAGTTTTAGGGTGTGTTAAAAGATTTGATGAATAGGGTGTTTTAAAAATGCCTAGATGTGTTGAGTGAATAGACTCCTCTAAGAAGGTAGGAGTGTAATTCACTATGGTTTAGAATCATCTTGGGTGAAGAATGTAAAAGTTGAGTGATAACTAGCTTCGACCTTAGAATCGAAGGAAATGAGGCATAGAAGAGTCCGTATAAGCTTAATCCCAAGGGGGAGATGATGTGCTTGATAGCAAGGTCATTGAGTGTTCTTGATATTCATGAGTTAGGTTTTCTTGAAATTCTAACCTTGAGAGGTGTAGTAACATTTGAAAGTTTAGTCCTAGTTTTGTAGGCTCATATGAGACCTTGAGTGGTGTTGGTAAGGTTTCTTGTGAGCTAGAGTTGCTTAATGAGAATCTCTCTAATTTAGAAGTACCGGTTGGGATGTTAGATCGGAAAGTTAAGAAATAGAATATTAAGGAAGTTGTTTCCATGAAAATATGGAGGAGTGGTATTTTAGTAACGGTTTTAGTTGAGGGTTCTACTTAGGAGGCCAACGGCCAATGAAAAGTCCTGATATCCTCATTCTCTTTCTTCTATTCCTATTCAACCTTGAGTCAAAGAGTTCCTTATGACTGTTTTATGTTTTGGAGTAGTGTGTGATTTATGTGTTTCCATGGTCTCCTTATGTTGTTCATGTTCTTGGTTAAATTCATGTTTAATGAGAAAATGAGTTTTCATGATTTATATTCCTCACGTTGATGAGCATTTAGTATGAGTTGCCTATATGCTTTATGAGATGAATTGTTGAACATGCTTTAATGTGTTTTTTATAGTAATTGCATAATTTGCTTCATGATGTTATGATGAGCATTCTTTGAGTTGGAGAAGATAGTTCCTCCTATGAAATTGAGCAATGTTGAAGTTTTCATGCATAATGTGGTTTTAGATGTAGTTCCTACTTCCTTGTCTTGCATTGAGATGGAGTTGATGTATCCTCCTTTGAATTGAGCATTATTTGATGTTTCATGCATGATGGGCTGCTAGTCTTGAGTATTTAATTCTGAGAGGTGTTTGGAAATATCATTTGAGGACGAATGTTCCCAAGGGGAACATAATGTAACACCAAGAAAACTAGTAGTTAAAACTAGAGCCTGACGTGAGAGTTTTAGAGTTTGATGTGTGGGTTAAAATCATAAAATGGCTTCCCGTACTTAGGATGAAGTAATTAGGGGTTAAACGTCAAGGTACGACTACCTAAGGACCAACCAAAGGGGTCCTTGAGAAAGACCCCAAAGCTACCCCAAAGCTGCCCAAAAAGGGCCACCTACAGATGTCACCTACTGTCAGTAGGTGGACCTACGCTTCATGGATGGATTTTATAGGTCAAGAGTCAAATTGGTGATTTGCAGGCCATGACCTATGGACCTTCATGACGACCAGTAGACCCACCTACGGACCGTAGGTCCTAGGTCATGGGTCTTGCCTGCAACCTGTCCAAGGTTCGACCAAAGCTAGGGTAGTTTAGGTAATTCCTAATTAAGTTAGTTAAGTGTGAAGTAATTTTATATTTTTTATTTAGACCTATATAAGACTTTTTAAGCCTTTAACCACCTCATATACTTCATATATAACCCAAAATCATAACCAACTTAACCCTCTCCAAATTCTTCTCTAAAACTCCATAGAAAAAGATGAAGAAGATCAAGTTAGGGCTTGAAGAAGGAGGCTTTTCCACACGATTTTTGTTGGATTTCTTCACTTAAAGTATGATAGTCTTTGATTCATGTATTGCTTTCATCCACGGAGTCCTCAAACTCTCAATTCCAAAGTTAGAAAGTCTCCAAAATCTAGGGTTTTCACTCCAAGTCATGGATTCTTTCTAAAAATATTTTAAATGATTTAATTATCATATATTATGATTGAATTGTTGATTATTATTGTTTTTATGAGAAATTCTCCCATGAATCCATGAATTCCCCATAATCCTAATTTATGACTTTGTGATATGGTTGAATTGTAGTAAGGTGAATACTATGAAATTGTAGTTATAGTAGTTTAGTTATTTGAATCATGTTATTATCCATGCCTAATGTAGTAATCCTAGGTGTGTTGGTGAATTATGATACATGGTCCTTGAAGGGAAAATTATCAGAATTTCGTATAATCATGATGTTTGTGTACATGTTTTGTGAATACTTTGAAAGTAATGTGATCATGACTATAATGTAATTGTGGTGTTGTTGAAAGGCTATTCTCAATTATACACTTGTGAATGATGATGACATGTTGTGAACGGTTTTCTCAATGTATAATATCCTTTGAATTGGTAGGCTTAGGGCATCCTCTTCATGTGTAATTAAAAAGAATCTTAATTGATGTACCTTGAATTGATAGGCATAAGGCATCCACGTCATGTGTAACTAAAAGTTATCTAAATTTAATGAACCTTGAATCGATAGGCCAATGGCATTCCTTTCATAAATAAATAATGAAGTCTTCTAAGGCTTTGTCTTGAATCGTTAGGCCTAAGGCATTCCTTTCATGAGTGATTAATGATCAACCTTGAATCTATAGGCCAATGGTACCCCTTTCTTGAGGAGTCAATGAACTAATCTAATGATGAACCTTGAATCGGTAGTCCTAAGGCATTCCTTTCATCAATGACAAATCATCAACCTTAAATTGATAGGCTAATGGTACCCCTTTCATGAAGATTCAATGAGATATCCTAATAATGTACCTTGAATCGATCGGCCAATGACATTTCTTTCATGGGTAATAATGTTAAAACATAATGTACTACTCCATGGGAATTTAATGCTTAGCACCGAGTGGATATTGTGAGGTGGAGGCTCTCCCTATCTTAGGTCGATTTTCTAGTAACAACCTCCTTATCCCATAACTATGTGCCTAGATAGGGTATTAGCTAGTGGATCCATTTAAGCTAAATTACTTATTCTACCTTAGGCAAGTAGACCAACTCTTTTCGGTGTGGGACATGACACCGGATTCCATGTTTTGCTTATATGGTCTATGTCGTTTAGGGCTTATTCTCATCATGTGAGTTAGGTATTATGGATACTTAAGAAATTCTATGAAGTGTGGATGGGGGTATGAGACTTCATCCATGCATTGCACGAGTAGGCTTTGATAGTGGTTGTGGTGTGTTTCTCAAATGTCATCATGTCTAATGAAATGAATATGCTTATAATGATGCTATTGAGAATATTTCCATAAAGGCTAAATGAAATGTTGAATCTCAACTTGGATTGTTGCTATGAGTTGCATTTCCTTGACTTGACTTATTAAATGAGAATGTTCCTTGTCTATGAGTATTAACTAAAGGTGGGATCAAAGAATGGTAAATATGATTATGGTGGCCTAAAAGTGGTACTTAGTATAGATGGGAATTATGTGATCTCTATCTATACATTGCATAAGTATAACTTATGGTTACCTATGAGATGGTTTTATTGTGTTATAATGATTTATATGATGAACATGCTTGTTACTTATGCTTTTATACTAAAATTGCCTGAAGATTCTCAAACTTGACATATAACATGGTTTTCAACTAAAATGTCCTTTTAGCAAGATTTTGTTCATGGCTATTATACTTGGTTCATTTTTGTACTAACCCATATTTCTTCTACATTTTTCAAAAAGTGTAGGTTCCGATTTTTAAGGTGATCTTCTTTTGGATTCAAGCTTGGATCGACTAGTCTCCTAACTTTTGGTGAGTCCTCTAGATTTGAGGACGTATGAGTCATTAGTAATTTTGTTCTTGTCAGTTTATGTTTCAGATTATGTTGAAGGGTTGAGACCCTACTGTTGATCCAAAGATTGTATTAGATGGCTATTTTTGACAAGTTAGACTTCCACTTGCTTTTATAAAAGACTTCGATTGTATGGAAATGTTGTTAAATTCCGCATCATTTCTTTTATCTTATGTTATGAATGTTAAGGGCTTGTATGAGACCCCTTCGGGGTCAAGTACGTTGTGTTACCTCTAGGGTGTATCCTTGGATCGTGAGACTCTATTGAATACTTGTGCTAAGTGTGGGAGGAAGCATGAGGGTAAATGTCTAGCGGGTACCAATGCTTGTTTTGATTGTGGTAAGATGGACCACAAAGTAAGAGATTGTCCTTCAGTTCCTAAGAATGGAAAGAAATACTCTCCGAAGGGCTCAACCAAATGCTTTATCCGGTCCAAGTGGTTCAGGTCCAAATTCTCCCAAGCAAAACAAATTTTATGCACTTCACACTTATCATGAGCAAAAGGGTTCTCTCGATGTGGTTATTGATGAGTCCACAGATTGGACTCATTCAGGGATTTATTTTAATAGAAATAGTGTCCTCAAATGCTTATTTTATCTCAATATCTGATGAAATTCTTAAGTTTAAGGTATATAATGTTTTAATGGAAGCATGGACACTTAGGGGCAAAAAGGAACGAAAAGGCTGAAAAGAACAAGAAAATGAAGCCCTGAGGATCGCCGAGTTCACTTGGCGAATCACCGAAAGGTCTCACTTCGCCTTTTGTTCCAGTGTGCTGAGCCCTGAAGGAAAGGATAAAGTCGGCAGAAAAAGGAAGCAGTCGGTGTATCCCCGAGAAGGTCCGCGAAGCAATATTATGTCTCCCAATGACCTAGAGCATGAAGATGCCGAAAGATGATGCAAGATGGTGATGAACTACACCCAAAGGAAAATCGCCGAGTTGATTGGTGATTCCGGCTAATGTCGCCGAATGATCCGCCGCAACACATATTTTTGAAAACTATAAATACTCATTGAGAGATATAGTTTAGTATCAGATTTTAGAAAGAGACTTCATTGTAAATTTTAGACAATATAATTTTTAGTACTTTTTACTCTCATGTTTGGAGAGGGTTTTGGAAAACTTGAAGAAAGGAGTTCATCTTCCCCAAGTTGGAAGTGGGTCTTCTCTATTCATCTTCCTTTTCTTAAATCCAGGTTTAATTTCTTATACCCATTTGATTTCACTATCATTTTAGGTGTATTATGTTATTTCTTGATATGTGGCTAAAAACCCCAATCTTGGATGTGATTTAGCAAATATGTGTTGTTATTATTGTTGGGTCTTGCTTGCTGGTAGCTTAGATGTATTTTAATTGTGATTTCACCTAGTGGTTGTGGTTTAAGTTAATGGGTTTGTAGTTTCAAATACAAAGCCACCCATGTGTTTTTGGCTTGCCCGAGAGGGAGGTCGCGAAACCAAGACCACTAAACTGATGGCCTAAGGAGTGGGTCGACATGAGGTTCAGCCCGAGAGGGTGAGCCCTACTCCCATATCCTAACACTCAGATCGAGAGAGTGAGTGGGGTAAGGCGTAGGCTGGTCTTCATGCGGAAAATGGGTGTTCGAGAGAAACGCATTTGAAACAGCGTAAGTTGCCCGAGAGGGAACTTATTTCCATCTAAAGCTTAGCCTAGTCAATATTATCTTGCAAATGTTCTATCGAAAGCATGTACCCAACTATTTATCTCAACTTGTATTGCGATCACACCCCAAGAACTCGTCCTCAGACTTGATTTTCTTATTTTTTTTGTTGTTTTTAATTACTTCTGACAAAAACCCCCAATTGATATTTGACACTTTTGTATCCCCCTTTCGATTTACAATATTTTTAATCGTTAATTTCTTTAGCTACGACTAGTTAGAACTAGATTTTATTTTTCTATTAATTCTCAAAACCTCTCCCTTGGGATGTGACCCCAACCCTCGGTTGGGCTACTATATTATCGACAATCGTAGATACTCGAACCGTAGTTAGTGTTGTTGGTCACGATAAGCATCAAAATGGCATCGCTGCCGGGGTGTGGTGTTACCTGAGAATTTTTTTATTAGTAGGATTTTTGTTCTTCTTCGTTGTAATTTACTGACTTCACTTCTAGTTTTGTTTTTTGTTAAGTTGTCGATTTAGATGAGCATGGCTGAGCAGAGTAGTGGCAAATTGGTTGAAATGAGCCAAGGAGTCCAAAAGAACCTCACGCTGACCGCACTGGCATCTCAGCTAAGCATCTTGGCCACCAAAATCTCAGAGGTTGAACTTCAATGCAATAGGAAGGGGAGGTACATACCCCCTCATGAGCGGAAGGAATCTATAGATGGGGGAAAAAATCGTGCCGAGGACACACTTCAAATCATTCTCCAAAAGATCACCGATCAAGATCGGGCGTTGGAAGAAATGAAGGAGAATATCAAAGTGTTGAATCAAATGATCGGATCTCACTCTATATCAATCCAGCTAATCAGGTCACTCCTGAGTTTTGCAGTGCCTCATCTCCACCCAAATGAAATATTGGGGTCTCCTAGTAACACTAGGGCTAACCCCAATAACGGAGAATGAAACAGGATTTGCTTCGTGCCACGACGTAATATAAGGCACTTCTTGGGAGGCAACCCAAGGTTTTACTGCTTTTAATTACTATGTTAGAATAATGGTGTGTTGGTTTTGTAGGTTAAAGTGAGAAAGGTTTAAAAAGTACAAGTTGGCGAACCAAGGATTCAGTTAGCGACTCACTGAACCTATCGGCGATTCCAATTTAATCAGCCGTTGTGACCCCAAAATAAGGGATGTCCTGTAAAACTCAGCGATTTGAGTATGCTTTCGGTGCATCCCCGAATTGATCTGCGACAAGACTAATGTCACCGAATGGCCGAGAACTGAATGGTTATATAAAGGCCATGTAACGACCCGAGAACAACCCCTAGTCGTTACCGACGTATTCGATCTCGAAGAGGTCTTATACAAGCCCTTAGTATTCATCATAGCATGTATCTTAGAATAAAATCACAGAAAATTTAAAACTTTTACTTTGGAAGTTCAACTTCTTTTTACATATGAAAAACATAATCTAACTTCGTCACAATGTACCATCTAGACATAGAAGTATCGAAAATGGGACTTAGCCCTTCCATCAAAAGGAATTCTTGAAATAGGAAAGTACAACAATGTCTTTCAACATAAGCAAAGAAGTAAACATAGAAGCTAGATCATAGGGTCTTGTCCTTGGACTTGAGGACTCACCAACTTGGGGAAGCAATTCCAAGTGTCTTGAGAAGTAAGCTTGAATCCTCAACGGCCCGAACCTAAATGTTAGGGGAAAAGGGAGAAAATATGGGTTAGTACAACACACGTACAAAGTATGGCTACTATGCATAAAAACTATTGTAACATGCATAAAAGGGCATTTAGTCAAAACATGCTTTTTACCAAGTAAATCCAATAAGCACACAAAGTAAGCATCATAGTACAACCCAACATAATATCATCCCAACATGTAGACAACCCAAGAAATAGTTGTGAAATGCAAAGAACAGAACCCCATAACCCTATTCAAAGCCAAGTATCACATTAAGCAACCTACTTCATGCATACATTCATAAGATCATATATCATCGCAACTTACCATATTCATAATGATCATACATAGCATAACTTCAACATACATAAGTCATAATCATCATAATCATAAGAGAACACTACTACACCCATCTCTTAGGATCCCACAAGTGCAATGTGCAAGAGAAGTCTCATACCCTCCCTTACACTACGTAGAAACCCTTAAGAAAGCCCTAGTAAGAGTTCACACCTTTCATACCTTCATTTACTATTACATTAGGGAAATATTGCAATAACCAACATAGACCATGAGAGCTACATGGAATCCTATGTTCTACTCCCACATCGAAAAGAGAAGGTTAACACTCGCCTAAGGTGTAACCATTCTTACATAGCCATCTAGGTGGATCCACTAAGCTAGAGTAGTATGTGGGCACATAGTTAAGGGTCAAAGAGATCGCTTATAGATACCCTAACTTACTAAACGTGGGGGTTTCCATCTCATGAGACTACACATACCGTGGGTAATTCGGACTTGCTAAACGTGAGGAAACCCATGTGGAGAGCCGGACTTACTAAACGTGAGACCCCCATCTCATTTACATGCCCTTTTGGTGCTAAGCATCTAATTCCATTTTGTAATCATCTTTATTCATCACATAAGTTCACATTAGCCTTTACTAGACTCTTACGTAGACATCTTACCATAATAGCTTATATGTGTTCATAAGTGAGTAACAATCCTTTTACTTTAAAAACACTTACCAAGTGAGTAAAACTTTCACTTTACATTACATTATAATCATGAGAACTACCTTTCAATCATATAGCAATCATACCATAACATACATACATACTTCATAGCTAATTCAAGTGTAGAGGGTTAAGGATGAGGAAACTAGGTCATCAACACCACAACAACACATTAGGTATAGCATCATGGGGAATTATTCAATAAACCACCAATACTACAAACCCTTCGGTGCCCTCCGGAGGTGAGCTTATCTTTCAACAATTGGAAGCCATTTTCACAAGATTCCGACCATTCGAACTTGGACTTCTTTTGAGTTAAGGCCGTTAATGGACATGCAATAGATGAAAATCCCTCAACAAACCTCCGGTAGTAACCGGCCAAACCCAAAAATCTTCGGATGTCGGAAGGACTCAAGGGTCTAGGCCAACTTTTGACCTCATCTGTTTTCTTTTGGATCAACTTCTATACCCTCACTAGAAACAATGTGACCAAGGAAAGCAACTGATCTTAACCAAAACTCGCACTTTCTAAACTTAGCATAGAGTTGGTGATATTTGAGGACTTGCAAAACTATCCTCAAATGATTCTTGTGATCATCCTCACTTTTAGAGTATTTCAAGATGTCATCAATAAAGAGAATAACAAATGAGTAGATAATTTCTAAACACACGATTCATAAGGTCCATGAAAGCCACCGGGGCATTTGTAAGACCAAAGGACATCACTAAGAACTCAAAATGACCATATCTTGTTCGGAAGGCTGATTTCGGAACATCAAAATCTCTCACCCTAAGTTGGTGATAACCTGGCCACAAATCAATTTTTGAAAAGTAACTCTCTCCTTGAAGTTGATCAAATAAGTCATCAATCCTAGGGAGTGGATACTTGTTCTTAGTGGTCAGCTTATTTAATTGTCGGTAATCAATACACATACGAAGAGATCCATCCTTCTTCTTCACAAATAAAACCGGTGCACCCCAAGGAGATATACTAGTTTGGATGAAACCCTTATCCAACAAATCTTTGAGTTGAGCTCTTAATTCCTTCAACTCCGCCGGGGCCATCCGATAAGGAGGGATTGAGATGGGTTGTGTATCCGGCAATAAATCTATGCCGAAATCTATTTCTCGTTCAGGAGGAATCCGGGTAAGTCATCGAGAAAGACTTTTGGAAAATCCTTCACCACGGGGACCGACTCCAAAGGAGGAATGTCGCACTCAAGATCCTTGACCCTCACAATATGATAGAGACAACCCTTAGAAATCAACTTACATATTTTTAGACATGAAATGATCCTTCCCCTAGGAACGGAATTTCCTCCCTTCCATTCTAAAATGGGTTCATTAGGAAATTGAAACTTCACAATTCGGGTCCTATAATCTATAGACGCAAAACAAGCATGAAGCCAATCCATCCCCAAAATAACATCAAAGTCTAACATATTAAGTTCCACCAAATTAACCAAAGTGACTCTATTGGGAAATGATATGGGACAACACCTATAAACTCTTTTAGCAACTATGGAATCACCCACCGGGGTAGAAACCGGTAAGGGTTCATCTAAGACATCGGGAAGCATATTAAACTTCATAGCCACTAAAGGGGTTACAAAAGATAAAGTGGCACTGGGATCCAACAATGCATAACATTAATTGAAAATACTTGTAACATACTGGTCACAACATCCGGAGAGCTCTCTTGATCACCTCAGGATTGGAGAGCATAGAAGCGATTATTCTTAGGAGTATCGGGATTTGGGCCACTTGCTTGTGCTTGAGCATTTTCCCTTCCTTGAGCCTTTAGCATAGGGCAGTCCCTCCTCATGCGGACGCTCTTACCACAACCATAGCAATTACCCGTGCCAACTAAGCACTTGCCTTAATGTTTTCGACCACACTTTTTACAAATAGGCTTCTCAACATAAGGACCACCACCTCTTGCTTCTTGAGGCTTGGGGGTAGACACTTTATCTTTCTTGACCCTTGGAGTGTTAGGAGGACCTTGGTTGGAAAACCTCTTTTTGAACTTTGGCTTATCTTGGATTTCAAACCTAACTTTAGAAGAATTTCCATCATCGGCCCTTGACCTCTACAATTCTCTACGAACTTGCTTAAGCTTTTGCTCCTCAATTTGTTCAGCATGAACCATAAGACGAGAAATGTCCATGCTTGGGATTAGCATAGCCGGCCTACATTCATTCACCACAAGATCGGATACCCCCATAACAAATTTGTTCATTGTAGCTCTAGAGTCCGACACCAAAGTAGGAGTATGCTTGGACAATTGAGTGAACTTGAGGCCATACTCCTTCACACTCATACCCCCTTGATGGAGGTTAATGAATTCTTGCATTTTCCTCTCCCTTAGTTCTGAGGGGGAAAACCTATCAAGAAAAGCCGTCTTGAATGTAGCCCAACTTATCGGACCCTCTCTAATAGGTCCCCCCTCCTTCCATTGTTCATACCATACTTGTGCCACATCTTTGAGTTGATAGGCGGCTAACTCCGACTTTTCTTGAGAAGACACACCCATAGCCTCTAGAACCTTAAACACTTCATCAACGAACCCTTGTGGATCCTCTTCCACTTTGGAACCAAAGAAAGTAGGGGGATTCATCCTTGTGAAATCCCTTATCCTAGAAGCGGTAGTGCTAGCATTGGGGTTGACTTGCACCATAGCATCCCTAGCAACTTGAGTGGCCAACACTTGAGTCAAATTATGAATAGCCGATCTTATCTCAACATTAGACATAGCCCCTTCTTCAATAGGAACTTGAGGGTTTTGAGTAGCTTGAGGGAGAACCGCCTCATTCAAATTCACCTAACTGGCCCTCCTTGCATTGTTCCTTCTTGTATTCATTGCCTATAAGCACAAGAGAAGGATTAGAAGAAAAGAACTAAATAGAGTTAAGACTCTTAGGCACGGCAATGGAATAACAAAAGAGTAAAATTTCCTAAGCATCTCGTAGCCTCTCATTCATAAGTGTGGCGCGCTTCACACCCATGAACAAGACTCTACTCGACGTGGTATCTTGTGACATAAATCCTACATTATTCTTAACCTGGCTCTGATACCAAGTTTGTAACGACTCGAGAGCACCCCCTAGTCGTTACCGGCGTATTCGACCTCGAAGAGGTCTTATAAAAGCCCTTAGCATTCATCATATCATGTATCATAGAATAAAATCATGGAAAATTGAAAACTTTTACTTTGGAAGTTCAACTTCACTTTACATATGAAAAACAAAATCTAACTTCGTCACAATGTACCATCTAGACATAGAAGTATCAAATATGGGACTTAGCCCTTACATCAATAAGAAGTCTTGAAATAGGAAAGTACAACAATTTCTTTCAACATAAGCAAAGAAGTAAACATAGAAGCTAGATCATAGGGTCTTGTCCTCAGACTTGAGGACTCACCAACTTGGGGAAGCAACTCCAAGTGTCTTGAGAAGTAAGCTTGAATCCTCAACGGCCCGAACCTAAATGTTAGGGGAAAAGGGAGAAAATATGGGTTAGTACAACACACGTACTAAGTATGGCTACTATGCATAAAAACAATTGAAACAAGCATAAAAGGATATTTAGTCAAAATATGTTTTTTACCAAGTAAATCCAATATGCACACAAACTAAGCATCATAGTCAACCCAACATAATATCATCCCAACATGTAGACAACCCAAGCAATACTAGTGCAATGCAAAAAATAGGACCCCATAACCCTATTCAAAGCCAAGTATCACATTAAGCAACCTATTTCATGCATACATTCATAAGATCATATTTCATCGTAACTTACCATATTCATAATGATCATACATAACATAGCTTTAACATACATAAGTCATAATCATCATAATCCGGACTTGCTAAACGTGAGGAAACCCATGTGGGGAGCCGGACTTACTAAACGTGAGACCCCCATCTCATTTACATGCCCCTTCGGTTGCTAAGCATCTAATTCCCTTTTGTAATCATCTTTAGTCATCACATAAGTTCACATTAGCCTTTACTAGACTCTTATGTAGACATCTTACCACAATAGCTCATATGTGTTCATAAGTGAGTAACAATCCTTTCACTTTAGAAACACTTAGCAAGTGAGTAAACCTTTCACTTTACATTACATTATAATCATGAGAACTACCTTTCAATCATATAG
>JAJOOS010017145.1:0-34953 GCA_029582725.1 Solanum chiquidenum
TTCTTTAGTTCTTGAATTACACATGCTAGGTCAGATATTTCAGTTATTCAGTTATACATGCCTCAGTTATTAATGCATCAATATCAGTTTAATTATTGCATTCTCAGTTTGCATGTTCAATTCGAGCTATCTAGCAACTTACAGAAATTAAGTCATAACGTGTTAATTACTTAATCCATTGGGAGTAGCATAATACCGAGTTGGACTAGGGTTCAGCGTACCCAAATAGTCCCAGAACTACTAGCCATGTAGGTTATAAGTCCCATATGTGGGCATCATTTCAGTGATCACACCAGCATGCCTCTATACTTCTGGCAGGGTATATTGGGTCCTCTCGATGGGGCGCATATATCGGACTCCACATTTACCTCATGTGGTTTTATTATCGGTTATTAGTAGCTCCCACAGTTCAGTCAGATCCTATTGCATTGACCATTTATCAGTATATCGAGTATTCAGTTTCAACATGTATAAATTGGTCACTGCATTCAGTTATCTCACCATTCAGCATCTATATCATGTTCAGATTATATCATTGCTTATTTTCTTTGTTCAGATATATGTTATTTCAGTTGTATTCTATCTTGCATGCTCAGTACCTTTCAAGTACTGACGCATACTCTGCGCTACATCTTCTCGTGATGTAGGTTCAGGTTCTCAGCATCCAGATCACGCTTACATCGGTTTCCGATCTTCAGTTCAGCAGCATCAGTGGTGAGTCCTCATTCTTCGAGGACTAGTGACATGTTTATCTTTATCGCTTTTAGTCTGTAGTTTCAGTTTTGCTAGATCTAGTTGGGGTATGTCCTAACATTCCAAGTCAGTTTAGAGGCTTATTTCAGACATAGTTAGATTCAGCTTAGTATTGAGTTAATATTTTATTTGTATTAAACTCATCAGTTTGCATTCATTTAAGATTTAGTATATGGGTATTCCCCACCATTTCAGATTTATTTATGATTATAGCTTTTGCATCAGTTTATTATCTTTAGTATGCTCATGATCATGCCAGCAGGGTTAGCTTGGGATCACTTGTGGTCCTAGATCCCGTGTTCGCGTCTCGGGGGTAGTCTCAGGGTGTGACACAGACAGTGCTACAAAAGATTCAAAACCTGAATATACACAACAAGCCTCAACTTACTCATGCAAGGACCAATTGTGCACTCAAAGATTCAAGTAGTAAGTCTCCATTAACAAAGATTCTCAAGTTCGCAATACTTGCTTCAGATGCGAGTTCAAGCTTAACAAAGGTACTCAAATGCCCTCACAACAAAGATGATTCCATATTCACACACAATTGCTCAACACTTTAAAGCTCCGGAATCACATACAAATCTCACACTCACAAAGATGAACACATGAATGACTTCACCAATAGGTTTTCCCTTATTTTCCAATCAAAATCCGTTTCAGTTCACTCAAGATCAAAAAGGTCTTTTTAAGGCTTGTAACGTGGCTGAGTGCAAGGGTATGGTCATTTAGGCTCAGTGGCTGCTATCCTCATGAAATGTGGTATGAAAATAACTTCCTTTCCTTTTCTTCATCATTCTCATTCATGCTCAAAATTCACCCCATTACTCACTTTTCATGGAATACCGGATACCCCATTTCTTTTGCAACTTTCACAACTTTATTCCACAACTTTTCCATTCTATTTTTCTTTTTCTTCTTTTCTCTCTCCCTCTCTTTTGTATGGAGGGGTTACATCTTTTTCAAAACCATAGATCAAGGGGGATTTCTTCACACTTCTTGATTTACCTTCTCTTTTCACCACACCCCCAACTTAGGCTTTTGGCCTAACTTGACTATTCAAACAAACAACATTTCATGAGGATTTTGGGTGAATTGTTAAAGAAGGGTCACAATTGCATCAAGTTTCTTCCAAGGAACGGGTAAGGCTTAAGGGGTGTTCAAACAAAGTTCACACACTCACAAGGTTGGCCACAAAAGAGGTATAATGTCAAATTATTGCACTCTTTAAAATTGCTTCCTAAGATTATTTCAAGAGCTTGCATTACTTAGTCAACCGGACCAATGGGGCAAATTATAGGGATCATCACACATGGTTCAAGGTAAGCTCATCACACAAGGCATTGGCACCAATATCAAACAAGACTCCACACCTTCGCTAGCGTGCAACGTACATCAGAAGAGAATTAATTTGATAATCGGCTAGTCACAATGAGATGCAAAAAAGTTCACATATTGTTTATGCAACTTCATTCGGTCTCATCGTAGCCGCACATTCATTTTTGTTCGATTAACAGAACTATTTGAGTCATCGATATTGATCATAATTGATACTCAAATAAATAACTTTTTTGAACGAGCAAGTGACTCACTAACCAAACACACACAACCACCAAAAGCATTCAACATTGTCCCCAATGTGAGTAGAGAATAGATAATACCAACAAATGGAAAATAAAGATAAACTACTAATATGTAAACACACAAAGCAAGGTGACAAGGAATCTTCACTAGGCGCCACTATTTGAATCACGGTATTGATCATAACCGATACTCAAATAAATAACTTTTTTGAACGAGCAAGGGATTCACTAACCAAACACACATACCCACCAAAAGCATTCAACATTGTCCCCAATGTGAGTAGAGTATAGATAATACCAAGAAATGGAAAAGAAAGATAAACTACTAATATGTAAACACGCAAAGCAAGGTGACAAGGAATCTTCGCTAGGCGCCCATTTGGCAAAATATTGTAACAGTCACCGAACTACTTGGCGATTCGCCCAGTAATTTGTATATCGCCGTTATTTACAGTATGCAACAGATTTTGGAAGGGGCGAAAAGGTAGAATTGAAAGAGTTCACCGAACTAGTCGGCGCTTCACCTAATGGACTTGCAACCTCGCTGAATGATCCATTGAGTCAGGCCATCAGCGCAAGGGAAAAAAGGCGAAGATAGTCCGGTTGCCCAATCACTCGGTGACCGGCGAGTCACCGAGTGATGAATTTCACCGCCTATTGTTCCAGTATCTCAGCTGCATTTTCAAAGTCCAGAAAGTGGACTAGGTCGGGCATGCCGAACAACTTTGGCGATTTGACAATTGAGTATTCACCTCGCATAATTGCTTGCACCTGCAAAATTAGCGCACATTATATGAAAGACTAACACTTGGTTTGCCTCCCAAGAAGCGCCTTATTTAACGTCGTGGCACGATATGGAAATGCTCTAAAGCATCTTCCAGATACACCACTTCAATCAGAGAAGTCTCTTGGCATTCTCCAAAATACAACTTCAATCATTTCCCATTCACTTTGAATACAGGTTCCTCTTTACCTTCGACTTCAATAGCACCATTTGTGAACACCCATGTTACTCTGAATGGACCTGACCATTTGGATTTGAGCTTTCCCGGAAAGAGCCTGAGTCGAGAATTATATAGCAAAACCCAATCTCCTACTCTGAACTCCCTCTTAAGGATTATAGAATCATGCCATATCTTCATCTTTTCCTTGTAAAGAGCTGAACTTTTATAAGCACTGAACCTAAATTCGTCCAAGTCATTTAGCTGATCTACTCTCTCTTTTGAAGTCTTTGTCCATTCCAGATTTAGAGCTTTCAATGCCCATAATGCTTTATGTTCCAATTCAATCGGTAAATGGAAAGATTTTCCAAAGACTAGCTGATACGGTGACATACCAATTGGTGTTTTGTATGTAGTGTGATACGCCCATAGAGCATCATCAAGATTTCGAGACTAATCAGTCCTAATTGCATTCACTGTCTTGGCTAGGATACTCTTGATCTCCCGATTCGACACTTTAACTTGGCCGCTCGTTTGGGGATGATACGGAGTAACTACTTTGTGTTTCACTCCATACTTGCTCAATGTGGATGCAAAATACTTGTTGCAAAAATGGGATTCCCCATCACTAATAACAAGAAATACCAAATCTATCAAAGATGTAGCATTTTAGGAATTGAACAACACTTTTCCCTTCATTGTTTGGAAGTGCAACAGCCTCCGCCCATTTAGAAACATAATCTATCGCCACAAAAATATACTTATTACCAAACGAACTCACAAATGGGCCGATGAAATAAATTCCCCACACATCAAATAACTCAACTTCTAAAATGGGTGTGAGAGGCAACTCGTGTCTTTTAGACACTCCACCTTGTTTCTGACATTGAGTGCACTTCTTAACAAACTCATGAGCATATTTGTAGAGGGACGGCCAGTAGTAACCACTTTGAAGAACTTTAGTAGTTGTACGCACGCCACCATGATGACCCCCAATCGGTGAAGCGTGACAAACATGGCAGATTTCGATGGCTTCTTCCTCCGGAGCACATCTCCTAATGATATGGTCTGCACACTCTCTCAATAAATATGGTTCATCCCAAAAGTACTTCTTAACATCGAACAAGAACCTCTTTTGTTGATAGAAGTTCAGTTCTTTCGGCATAAATCGACACACTACGTAATTGGCAAAATCATCATACCAAGAAGGTTGTTTCAGAGTTACCGTGAATACCTATTCATCAGGAAAGGCATCATTTATGTCAATCTTTAGCTCGTCATTTTCCTTGCCTTCCAATATTTATAAGTGTTCAGCCACCTAATTTTTAGAACCTCTCCTATCTTTGACTTCAAAGTCTAATTCTCGCAATAGTAGCACCCACCTTATCAATCTTGGCTTGTAATCCTTCTTTGCCATCAGATAACGCAATGCAGCATGATCAGTGTGAACAACCACTTTGGTACCTAGCAAGTATGCCCGGAACTTCTCAAACGCATATACTACCGCAAGTAATTCTTGTTTGTAACTATATAATTACGTTAAGCGCTGTTTAGAGTTTTTCTTGCGTAGTAAATGAGGTGAAATAGTTTGTTGCATATTTGCCCCAATACAACACCTAATGTCGTGCCGCTTTCATCACACGTCACTTCGAAGGGTTCTGACCAATCGGGACTAATGATAACTAGGGTGGAGACCAATTTTTTTTTTCAAGCACTTGAAGGCCACCATGCAAGCATCATCAAAGGGGAATTTCACCTCCTTCTCCAAGAGTTTGCATAGAGGATGTGCAATTTTTGAGAAGTCTTTGATGAACCTCCGGTAAAAACTGGCATGTCCCAAGAAACTACGAATACCATTAACCGAAATTGGTGCTGGTAACTTCTCAATCACTTCAATCTTTGCTTTATCAACCTCCATCCCTTTTTGCGACACTTTGTGACCAAGAACTATATCTTCCTTAACCATGAAGTGGCATTTTTCCCAATTTAGGACCAAATTTGTCTCCACACATCTTTGGAGATCTTGTCCTAAGTGTGCTAAACATGCTTCAAGAGTGTCACCCACAACCGAGAATTCATCCATAAAGACCTCCATTGAATACTCCACCATATCAGCAAATATGGATAACATGCAATGTTAAAATGTTGTTGGAGCATTACATAACCCGAACGACATCCGTTTGAAGGGAAAATTTCCATATGGTCAGGTGGAAGTGGTTTTCTCTTGGTCGTAGGAGTGATGGAGATTTGGTTATAACCGGAATACCCATTCAAAAAGCAATACCAACCTCTCTGTGAAAGTCGATCAAGCATTTAATCCATGAAAGGCATGGGAAAGTGGTCTTTTTCGGTCCACGAGTTTAACCTCCGGTAATCCATGCATACTTGCCATCCGGTCACTGGTCTCATAGATACAAAGCTCCCCCTTTTCATTTGGGACTACTGTGATGCCTCCCTTTTTCGGTACACATTGTACCGGACTTACCCATTTGCTATCCACAATAGGGTAGATCACAACTGCGTCCAACCACTTTATTATATCCTTTTTCACCACCTCTTGCATCGGTGGGTTCAATCTCCGCTGATGTTCAACACTCGGTTTACAATCACTATCAAGCTGAATTTTAAGAGTGCAAATGCCGGTAGGAATTCCTACTATGTCAGCGATAGTCCAACCTATAGCTTTGGTATGCCTTCCCAACACCTCAAGGAGCAATTTCACCTACCATTCAAGCAAGGCAGCTGCAATGATCACCGGCAAGGTGTTATTTACCCACAAGAAAGCATATCGTAGATGGGAGGAAAGTACTTTGAACTTCAGATTTGGTGGTTCTTCTGTTGATGGCTTTGCGGGAGGACTTTCTCGATTTTTTAGATCAATGTCCAAATTCAATGGAGTCTTTGAATACCCCCCCCCCATGCCTGAAAGAGCAGCTACTACCTCTTTGTAGCATTGAATTTCAAATTCATCATAGTTAGCAAGCACGACCTCAAGTGGTTCACTCATACACATCAAATGGCTCACACTAGCCACCGCCTCATCAATAACATCAAAGTGGAGACCATGTAAATATCGCTTGGGTGTTTCATTGGCTTACAAACATTAAAGGTTACTTCATCTTCATTCACCCGAAACTTCAGTTCTCCGCTTTCAAGATCCACCAACGCTCTCTCGGTTGACAAGAATGGTCTTCCCAAAATGATGGGAATTTCAGCATCTATTTCACAGTCGAGAATGACAAAATAAGCCGGGAAAATGAATCGGTCAACCTTTACCAAGATTTCATATAATATTCCCACTAGACGTTTAATTGATCAGTCCGCCATCAAGAGTCTCATTGTTATGGCTTTCGGTTCACCCAACCCAAGTTGTTTATAGATTGCATATGGCATTAGGTTGATGATTGCTCCCAAATCGCATAGGGCTTTAGAAAATTGGAGCATGGCGATGGTGCACGGGATGGTGAACTCTCCGGGATCTTGTTTCTTTTTTATCAGCTCCTTAGTCATAATTGCACTACAAATATGAGAAACTTTGATTGTCTCAAAATCGAAGCTCCTTTTCTTTGTGACTAACTCCTTCATAAACTTGGCATAACCCGGCATTTCCAACAATTCCTCCACTAGAGGGAGATTAATCGATAATGTCTTAACCACCGATAACAACGTCTTGAACTTCTCATCCTTATGCTTCTTCTTAAGGCATTGGGGAAATGGAAGAGATATTTTGGGTAAAGGTTGCATAACTTTTGGGATTGGATTGTGTTTCTCCACATCTTTTTGTGGCCCTTTGGCAATGCTTTGATTGATGGATATTTCTTCTTCCTCCATACCTTTGTTTTCTTCATGCAATTGATCTTCTTCATTGCCCTTCACATTTCCTATCGCTACATTTCCACTACGAGTAGCCAGCCGTCTATCATCATCTTCGCTTGTCATTTTTTATTTCAAATGTGCTGAAAGTAAACTCAACTGACCTTCAAGTATCTTGATTGCATCTGCGTGAGAGTTCACTTTATTGTTCAATTACAAAAAAATCAGCTTTCATCCCTTTTAACAAATCATCTAAATCTTCAACTTTATCAAGGATGCGTGACAGCAAATCATTCACCCGGGGACTATTTTCACTACCTTTCGACTTTGGGCTCTCACTCAACTGAGTGTGGTCCTCTTCATGGTCATCCTCCCTTTTCGAATAATCACTTTGCTCAGCCCATTCTTGATAGTATCTTCTTTGCTCTTCCCCCTTATGATAGTTCCAACCTTGATTCCCACCTCGCTGTAAATAGCGTGGGTGGAAACCCTCCTCATATTTCTTGGAATTCCAACCTTGATTCTCCCCCGGCTTTGAATAATCTGAGGAAGAATCCTCCTCAACTCTAAACACACCACTTGTTCCCTTGGGATTTCCCACATTCTCCAACATATGCTCTTGTAGTAGCTCCATTTGGGTCAACATCTTCTTGATGTTCTCATCCCTTTCTCTTTCCTTCTCAAGTTGTTCTTTTGTCCTTCTAAAACAAAAAGGAGAGACTTGATCCTCTTGATTGTACCAAGGTTGATTTATTTTCATCATGTCATCAAGAAGATATGAAGCCACCTCAAACGATTGCAACATTAGTCCCCCTCGTACGAATTGATTAGCCGCTCCTTTATTAACTGAATCAATACTTCGATAAAATGTTTGGAGTAGCAAATCATTTGGCAGCCCGTGAGTTGGGCATTAAAGTAAGAGTTTCTTAAACCTCACCCACGTTTCATGGATAGGTTCACCCTCCAATCTCTTATAACCTTGAATGTTATCCCTGAGTTTCATCATCGTCAACAGAGGGAAGAATCTTGCATTAAATGATGTGGTAAAGCTCATCCCATGATGTGATGGAATTCTTTGGTAACTCGGCGAACCACATGCTAGCCTCCCCCGTCAGAGATAGTGGGAATAATCTAAGCCGGATTGATTCTTCTGGAACATTATTGAATGAAAATGAGCTGCACACATCTATAAAATTCTTCACATAATCATGTGGATCTTCTTGAGCCCACCATACAGTCCCTTCATTTGGAGGAGATGAAGAGTTGTGCTCCTGACCTAAAATGTTGCACTCCCATCAACTGATGGTAGGCGAATTGCACCCATTTCACCCGATTTGGTTGGGTAGTATGCACTGTTAATATCCTCGATACCATCTCAGGGGCCTGCTATGCTACCATTCACCTCTTCCTCACTCATTTTTACTTCTATTTAGTCCATCCAACACTACACAATGCAGTCTAAATTGATTCAACTACAGCCAACAAATTCACAAGGCAAATCTTCGATAAGAGAACTCTAAATAACGCTACTCCCCGGCAGCCGCGCCATGTTGATTAACATTTCAAAGACACTTCATCCAATTCTAAGTGTCAATGATCGTTAGTCAGTATATAACTAAACCAAATGAGTTGGGGTCGATCTCACAGAGAGTAGCTTTCTTTTGAATTCAAGTACGAAAGTATGACAGTGACCTTTTCAGCTGAACAACAAAACACTTAAAACTTTAACAGTCAAATTTCAGGATGTTGTTACCAACCCACTTCAATAATTAACGAGTAACAATCAAGTAACTAGAGAACACTTGGGGGATTGACTAACCAACTGTCACATTCAACTTAATGGGTGTACATCATTACCAACAATGTTAATTCATCGTTGGTAGAATGGACTATAAGTAAGGTAACTTTCTCTCGAACAATTACCTCATTTTCATTAAGTTCTATCAAACCTCGACACTATCCCAAAGACGTCCAACCCACTTTCTCATCAAATACACTCTTTCGAGCTACATACAAAGGCTGAATCTTGGGTTTCACTTTCTCAAGTTGAAACCATCATGACCCACTACTAAGGATGCAAAATTACTACGTTGGCTCTATACTTCTCCCTCAAGCAAGCACAAAACTCTGAACTGTATTACATTAAATATGCAATAATGAAATCAAACCACAGTAATAATTAAGACCCACTTCGAATTAACACCAAAATTTACTAATTGATAACACCCATTTAGTCAAATGCAACAATTAGTCACATTGTCAAACCTCCAAGGTTAGGGTTTTAGCCAATCTAAAAGATGAAATTTAGTATTTGACAAGTTTTTCATAGCTGGGTAAATGAAATTCGAGAATTAAAATTCACTAAAATCTTCACTATTACAAAACCCAAAGGAAAAAACCTTGCTAAAATCACTCTAAATCCAAAATGGTAGTGTTCTTGCTCTCTATCGTGTGTTCCTCACATTTTCTGAATACCTTCTCTCTCTTGCAAAAACCAATATATACAAGTATGATCTGTGGCTTTTCGGGACCAATCGGCGAGTTAAGTCGGGGCTTCACCGACCGTTCGGTGACTCACCGATTATCTGTTGTCTCGCCTTTCATTCTTCACATATTCTTAGTCCAACCATTGTAATTTTAGGTGAGCCAGATCGGGATCACCGTTTCATTCTGCTATGCACCCTTTTTCCCTTTATCTCACCCATCAACACATTTTTGAATCTCCATCAGTACTTTTGGCGACGAGGTCATTGTTCGCCGCTGTGATCGGCAACACGCCAAATGGAATTGTTGCTCACCAAAGTTACTCCTAATGCAGTCTCAGAGTTCTGTAAATTTAGGCGATAGAGGAGCAATTTGGCGATAAGCCGAGTGATCTCGGTGATCATTAGGCTTGATTTTCCTCTTCTTTTTTTCAGCTTGTGTTGTCCTTGTTACCCATTTCTGTCCAAGCTTTGTTCCTCAACCAATATATTTGAAAATCAAGGGTTTTATATCAGTCAATGTCATAAATTGAGCATTTTAGGACACTAATTCAATATAAACAAAGCCTTAAATGAGTCGAAATCTCAGACTCATCAAAAACATCAAACCTCATGGCCATATAAGGAGTCACAAAGGACTAAGTATCACCGGGATCGAGAAAATCATAAACATCTATTTGGAAAACTATTAACGTACCGGTTACCACGTTCGAAGAACTCTCTTGTTCACCTCGGGATTGGATAGCATAGAATCGGTTTTCCTTAGGAGCAGTCGCACCCGAACCACTTGGACCGGATGAATATTAGGGTTGAGCCCTATGACAAGTATCTCCCTCATTCTTAGCAACCGAAGGACAATTCCTTATCTTGTGATCCGTCTTACCACACCCAAAGAAAGCATTAGAGCCCGCTAGACACTTACCCGCATGATTCCTTCCACACTTAGCACAAGTAGGCATCAAGGACTTATTACTATCAACTTGAGGTTTAGAGTTGGACACCCTTTCAGTGTTATACCTTGCAGGAGCATTAGAAGAACCTTGCCTAGAGAACTTTTTCTGAAACCTTGAACGACCCCGTCCACCGGACCTAGAATATGAATAGTTACCATCATCCGTTCTTGTCCTCTTTACCTCCCTAGATCTTTCGTTAAGCTTTTCCTCTTCAATCTGTTGGGCATGCACCACAAGACGAGAAATCACCCTTCCAAATAATAAAAGATTTCATGTCCATAAGTTGTTAATTCTCCATAATTATTCATCCAAAGCCATTCTTCTGTAACACGAAGGGTTTGTCCAAAACATTATTCAGAAAAGAAGCATTGCAGATAATTCTAACAGACTTATCTATCAATTACTGGCTACTCAATAAATGAAGGAACTCTTTTAAAAGACAATGTAAACTAGGATAAGATGGTATAAGGAACAAGTTGAATGTTAGCCTGTATATCCAAACACCTACTTATGCCAACATGTTGCAAAAGTAACTAATAAACTCAGGGTAACTGGGAAAATATCAGATGATGAAGAAGATGACATGTCGTCATCCCAATATAAACGATTCTACCATGGAGCAACATAGAGGGCAAATCTGGTGGAGGTGTACGTACTGGATAAATTGCATCACATTAGCGTAATCAGTTCTCTTCTTACATGAATGTTCTACTCATAGTCACGGGGAAATGAACATACAGTGAACTACATGTATGCAAGAAAGAACAACATCAATGGTGGTTCAACCTTATGATGTCTAACATTTTATAATCTTTTTTAGTATAGGATATCTGATAAAAAAGAAGCCATTAATATTGGAAAATAATTATTTAAGAACTAAGAATTATCTAACTTCCGAATCTTATATGAAAACCACTTGGCTACACATCTTATTCGAAGTTTAAGACACTAATGTTCCAACCACAGCAATGCTTTCATTTCAAGAAATCTATTTTATCAGTAGAAAAGAGGCAACAAGAATATTGGATGCAACCTGTGCAACCATAGGAAATTTCATACTCCAGAAACAGAGCAGTTCAATACTCAGACATTAACAGTTCAATAATCGACGTACACTTAACAAGGGTTCCTACATACACTAACTACAATTCTACTATATATGCGGCAATGGACATGTTCTGGTAAGCCTATGATGTCAGAAGCACAACTGGTAACAACGGAGGACGAGCTGAACTATTGTTTACAAACTCTACAATTTGGAAGTTTTGACCCAGCTCGGATCCATCCAATTGCTGAAGGATAGGAAATGGATTCAGGGGTGAAATCAACTATTAAGTTGAAACCAAATTAGGGTGAAGAAAATGGTATACAGATGGATGTTTGACAACTTTAGTTCTCTGATCCATAAAATGATATGCAGTTATGCAAGCAGGACCATACAAATTCTTTAAAAAACAATTAATACTACAAAATTGGGTTATAGATTTTAAATTTAACCCTAAATGTATAACGACTATGCCCCTGTGGGTTACCTTCCCAGGTCTGCCAGTGGGATATTAGTCAGGATAAGCACTGAGTAAGGTTGCTAGTACCATTGGCCAACCTTTATACATTGATAGTTCTACTGCTTTGATGGATAGAATATCCTACGCTAGAATTCTTGTGGAAACTGATGTATCACAACCCCTGATGTATCCAAACCAAAATGCAGGTCCTTCTCAGAATGTACAACAAAAGGTAAATGTACAACAAGATCTAGACCGTTCAATACTCCAACAATTCAATACTTAGGCAACATTTTAATAGTCAGGCAGGTCAATACTTGCACAATAATTGAATACTAAAACAGGTCAATACTAGGGCAACAAATCATACTACTACTTAGGAAACAATTCAATACTTTGGTAGGTCAATACTCAAGCAATAAATCAATTAAATACTCAGGTGGATATGCAAGCAAATGATCATGTCTTCTCAATATTTAGGCATTTCGGCCAATCTAGCTAGTTCTAACTAGCAAGTAATAAATAGTGACGTGCACGAATCATGATAGAGTTGTTCAAGATAGAATATAAGAAGAAGAAAATCTTTAACAGAGAGGGAAGAAAATAGTGGTATAGGAAGAAGAAGAAGAAGTAAAAGAACTAACCTTGGCTGTTACAGCCAACAGATGGACCATTGATTAGTTGAAGAGCAGCCCCATCTCCGGGCGAACCAACAATGAATCTTAGCATATTAGGATCAAGTGTTAATCCTGGATTTAGACGCTGAATTTTTGCAATGATGTTCACTGTAACATCTCTTTCCATTGTATCTTTTTGCGCATTGAAGTTTTCTTGCATTCTTTGTTGCATCATCTCTTCCACTTCCTCAATTTTTTCTGCATCATTTCATCATCAACAAGTTGTGAAGAGGGACCAGAATCTCCCTGTTTATGTTTCAAAAGAGTTTAGGTTACTCCACGTCCATATAATCTTACTTGACCTGGATAATCTTACCCCATAACTGTTGTAAATGCATCAACAGATTGAGTAATATCTTCACTTTCTTGAGTTTCTATCCTCTCCATTTTAGCCAACATATCAGGTTTAAGAGAAGAGAGTTCAATTAAATTGAATCAATCATATATATAAGAACAGAAATTTCATATCGATCAACATAGAATCAGAAAATTTCATACTTTTTTGGCAATTGTATCTTCATATGAGTCTTTGTATACTCGGTCAGGTTTCCTTTTATAGTAGCCACAAATAAGTTCTTACTTGACAATGCATCATGAGTTTCCTTCTTCTTTTTCCTAATTACATGCAAGTCACCATTAAAATCTTCCTTAAAAAAGTGAACAAGGTCATAGTAACTATACGAGAAATCATCAAACCTCGCGAATTATAGCAAAACTTGTCTTGCCAACAATGTGTGGATACCTCAACTTTTTTCGATTTTGTTTATTGGTGTGGGACGTCTCCTGCAAATAAATAAAGTCATAATTCAAGAAGATACTAGATGTAATGGAGAAAAAAAATACTCATGAGCTATTCATGATTTATTTATCATATTGGCTTCATCAGATTTCTAATATTCAAGTATTTCCTTAAATACATATTCTGAAACAAATTTAGGAATTTTTGTCGTTCGTGTTGCATTATTGGCTTAGGAATAAAAGTGCATTTTCTTCAACCTACACTTATACCCTCTCCAAGAAAGTTTAATTTCTCCCAAAGTCCAATGTTTTCCAACTTCAAGAATTTCATATTTTTCCTACAATTTAATCCAATTAGATCAGCACAAGAAAAATGAAATATTTTCAACCAAATAATGAAACATTGAGAACATCAAAACCTTGAAATAGTTCCACATATCATCATGTGTCTTCAACATCTTCCAATTAAATACATTAAGTGGAAAAAATGTTGCATTTCTTACCAATGTGCCAAGGAAGCTACCCAATTCACTTACCACTTCTTTAGTAGGACCAATGGGCTGGTTCAACTCATTTAGCAGGATCAGTTTACGCTCACTCCGTCCATGTACAACCTACATTTGTGTACCACCTCTTTTTTTCTTGTTTATGATAGGGTCTACAATAATATGAACATAGATTTATAGTTATTTAGACAACTTTTGGAATAATATGAACTTAAATCTATATATGCTTGCCTTGTTCCTCAGGTTGATTATTTCCTTCAAGATTGGTAGAAATTTATGGACGTTGTTGCATTTGTTCCTCAATTGGTTGTGATGCAGGAGTACTAGAAAGATGTGACTGTTGGTGCACTTGTGCATGTGCTACTTGTGATACGGGAGTGGTAGAATTCGGCAATAGTTATTGCACTCTCTCATGTACTGTAGGAAATGTAGAATTCAAAGACACTTGTTGCACTTTCTCCAAAACTTGAGATTCATCTAGACTGTAGTTCGAGTTCAGTTTGTTCTTGTGATACTTTTCATTTGACTTCATAAGTTGAATGGCTGAAATACACTCAGAGTTCTGTTTGTGCTTGTGTTTTGATACCTTTTTATTTCGCAAAAAAGTAAGTGATCCAGCTGAAACATAGTTTAAATTCATAACTTTCTAGCGTTTTGTCACACACGTTTCTTGATTTATGATTGTTCAAGTCTCTGCAATTTCAGAAAATTAAATATAAAATTGGTTAGAAGAAAGCATTCAACATTTTTGCACTTAACAAACCTCATGAATAAAACCAAGCTCACTCTCGTTACACATGACAAAAATAATAAAATAGCACAACAGAAATGGAAAAAAGAGGATCACCTAATCATTTAACAACTTTGTCCATAAATTAACCGAAAGTATTAATAAAAGTAATAACCACAAAATAAAAATGAAAATAACAATGAGCATATATTTAAACTAAACTTCAAATCTTTCTTGTCTAATCATTTTACTCCATCCAATCCCAATCTGTTTCATCAACATCATCCTCCTCTTCTGATGTTTCTACAATTGTATCTTATGAATGTTGTGCATTACATGGAATATCAGCAATATCAACGGCCACATCCTCTCTTGACCATCTAAAGTCACCCTCATCTAATATAGCTGAGGAACCAATGTCATCATTAGGCTCCTTCCAAAATGTGTTGCCTCTATTAGGACAATTCTCTTCCTTTAGATCATATAAATCAATAGGAACCTTATTCCTTCCATAATAAACATCATTCTCAATTGGATCCGCCACATAAAACACTTGATAAACTTGTGTTGCCAACACAAAAGGGTTATCTTTACTACATAACTTGTTGAAGTATACTCGAGTTAACCCATATTCATTTACTTCATTCTGATACCAATCATATCTAAACAATACAACACTAAAACAACCATAATAATCAATTTCAACGATATCGTAATAACTCCATAATAAACAACATTTCCATTAATGGGATTTTGGTCTCGAGAACTAGCAAAACTATTTATTGTTGCTGATAAAGTCACTCTACTATATTGAGTTACACGTGGGGAATCCCTCCTTTTGTAATTGAATAATGTTATCAAAGACACTTTATCCAATTCTAAGCATCAACGATCGTTAATAAGTATGTAACTCAACTAAATGAGTTGAGGTCGAATTCCACAGGGAGCGGTACTTGTTTAAGATTCAATAGGAAAGTGTGAATTTGATCAAATCAGTCATAAGAATAGACATTAATGAATAAAAACATAATTCAAATCAGGGGGTGACACGAATGTCAAATAAGGGGGTTTTGGTTTTAATTATCAACTACAACAGCAACAAATAACACAAAAATAATAATAATGAGACGGGTTCTTGGGATGTGATTCTATTATAGGCTATTATAGAGTTGCAACTATTAGAAAATGGCTAAAAATCAGTGAGTAAGTTAGACTATAGAGGAGATAAACTTTCTCTCGGACAATTTACTCCGAATCAAGTTGATTTCTCTCGAACATCAACAAGCATGCAAAATAAAAACAGCCCACACCTTAGTCCATTCACTCTCTCGAGTTGAATGTGTGGCAACGGGTTTAGGATTCACTCTCTCGAGTTGAACCCAGGCCAATCCAATACCCACAGACCATCAATCAAATACCTTAGTTCTAAAACCTCTCTCTCGAGCAAGCCAAGAACACAAAGGTGGAATCACATTTGCTACTGCAATTCCTAAATTAACCCACAATAATTGATTGAACTCACTTTTAAATTGCAATTACACTAACAATTAGAAACAACTATTAGCTAAATCAGCCCATAATCACACTCCAAGAATTGGGGTTTTAGCTAGACATTATAAAAAGATAAAAATCGTTACCAAACTATGTTTCCATCAACTGGGTAAGATTGATTTTGGCTTAACAATGTTCCAATTCGAAGAATATCAAAGACCCACTTCCAATTTCTCAAAAGTGAGTAACTTCAATTCTCCAAAGCTTAGGAAAAACTAGAGAAAAACTCTCCAAAATTCTTAGACAAGAATTCTAATATGGATTAAGATAAAAATTGATGCTAAACTAAATGTTCAAAAATGTATTTATAGTCACCAAAAATATGCTGCGAAGGGTCACTCAGCAAAGTAAGTCAGGCTCGCCGATCCACTCGGTGATCCGCCCTTTGGTCAATTGCATCTCCCTTTTGCCTTGGCCTTCAGCACCCTCAACGTCTGTAACTTTGGGCGATCCAACTATGCATCATGGAACCACTCGGCGATCCGCCAACTGCTCCTTTCTCTCACCAACTTGGTTATTTCCTTCAGGGCTTGTCACACTGGAACTTTAGGCGGTCAAGTGGCTACTCGGCGACTCGCCAAATGGGCTTGGCGATCACCAAGATCTCTTTTCTTCATTCTTTCAGCTCGCTTTGTTCCTTTTTGTGACTTACTGTCCTTGCTTTGCTCCTCAATCCATAATCTTAAAAATCAAGGAATTTACATCAGTTATTGGCAAAAAATAAGCATTCGAGGATACTAAATCTATACAAATAAAGCCCTAAATGAGTCCAAATTTCAGACTCATCAGTATGAAATTGATATCCATTGATAAAATATGTAGTATATCTCTTGGACACCATATTAGGCCCTTTAGCTAGACATATTAAATGTCGAGGTACTTCAACATTTTTGACTTTCTTTTCAAACCAATTGCTAAATTCACGACTATGATTCCTTGGTCTTGCCCATGCATTTAATCTACTATGATTACTCATTATGTTCTTATGTTCCCTGCAACATGAATATTGAAAATTTAATTACTGGGCCTTTATAAATCTTAATGTACCTTATCTAACAAACAAATGTATTTTAAAATGTAAGTAATTGTTATATAATTTATCTTACTCGATAAGATTTTCCACTTGTTCATCTCCTGTATTGAAAAGGGCATACCGATGTGCTTCATGACGTAACTCTGAATCCATAAAAAAAGTGCAATCTTTTATCTTCTCCCTTCCAATTAGATGACCAATCTTAGGGAATATAGGTGACAAATTTTGATCGCATTCCTCATCCTCAGTTTGGTACCTACTGAATCTTTTCTTCACTCCATTATGTAGGTAGCTCGAACTACGATTCAAGTAATCTCTACCAACAACACCCTCTACTATCGATGCTTCAGGACATTTTCGATTACGTGTGAGCCCCTTAAAAGTTGTATAGCTCTCTCTCAATGGAATACATCCATAAAAGATTAGTCGGGCCCCCAAGATTTATTTCATTCACTAAACGAATAGGCAAATGTAGCATTATGTCAAAAACCGCTGGATGAAAAATCATTTCAAGATCACAAATTATTTCACCAATTTCAGACTCTAATTTTCAAGATTCGTTTGCCTTATTACCTTACTACAATAGCTCTAAAGAAATTGCCCAACCTTATCAATGTCAATGAAACTCACTTGGGCAATGTCTTTCTAACGGCAACCAGAAGCAAGTAATGCATCATAAAATGAGCATCATGACTCTGTACTCTGATATTTTCATCTCTTTCTCATGCACGCGGTGTGATATATTTGAAGCACACCCTTTAGGTAATTTGGCATTTTTGAAGAAACTGCAAAATAATATATTTTGTTCTGGCTTCATGAAGAATGATGATTGAGCCAAATCTATATTTCCATCATCGTCTTCTATTGGTTGTAGCTCCTTTCGTATTATTATTTCTCGCAAGTCATAGCGAGAATTTACATGATCTTTTGACTTTCCATCTATCTCTAAGAAAGTCCCAAGTAAACTATCACATATATTCTTCTCTATGTGCATCTCATCAAGATTGTGCTTTAATTTGTTATATGCCCAATATGGAAATTCAAAGAAAATAGATCTTTTTTTCCATGGACCCTTATTATCTCGAGATCTTTTTTTAAGCCTTTCCAAAGACATTATTTAATTCATTCAACTCTTCAAGCAATTCTACACCCAACAAAGAAGTAGGTGCAGGTATGTGCTCCTCCTTACCATCAAATGACTTCTTATCTTTTCGCAATGGATGATCAGGAGGTAAAAATCTTGGATGAACCAAATAACACATCTTACAACTATGTTTAAGATATTGAGAGCATGTGTCATAATTACAAAAAGGTGCACTTCTATAGTGGATGTCTACACTGTTTTAAGTAGAATGTTATAGAGATAAATAAATATAACATAAAAAATTAGTTAAAGAAAATTAGGCTGTTACAGTGAAATGTTCTTTAGCTTGACAAATTATATATATATATATATATATATATATATATATATATATATGTTAATGTTAATATATGAATAACATAACCTATTGTGAAAAATATTTCATTTCTTTAAGTTTCTAACTTATCTTTGCGGAATTGTAGTCTTCTCTTTTTTTCTGCTGCTTACATATCATATTGTTGTTGTCTAATGAAAGTATTTGGTATATATAGAAATTGTATCGTGATATAAAACATTAAACTTTTTCAATAAAAAAAATTGATAGATGAATAAAATGTAAAGTATTATTTATAGAATCGTTAATTTTATTTAAGATCATTTTATGATCAATCACTATTTTCTTATCTATTTTTATATAGCTAGCAAGGAGTGTATCTTGTGACATAACATTTTCCTAGATTTAAATGAACACAAAATAACAGGAAATTCATACTTAAAATTTTTATAGTCAATAAAAATACATATAAAAAATAAATAATATATGGAACACAATTCATTGCCAATGAAGAAGGAAGACGAAAATATATGTTCATGCTATTTTATTCTAGTGATCCATTTGATTGAAATATTTTTCCAACAATACTTTACTTTCTCTATTCATTTTTACTTACATATGTATTAAAAATAATTTATTATTATGACTATATTATCATATTAGAAGTAAAAGTAAAAATATCTTTTTGAAATAGTGGACTTAATATCAAAAGTAATAATTCAATGGACTACATTGATGCTCGTTATTTTTTTTAAAATTAGGAAGAATCTCCTTCGTTTGAGGGTAAAAGAATAAAAAATGGAAAAAATAAATAAGATTATGTGCCTTTTTTTTATTTATTTATTATTAATGTCTCTACCACAACTTGATCTATTAATTTTATTAGAAAAATAATTCAAAATGTGTGTATTCGTGACTATTCACTCATTATGTGAACACTAATTATAAAATTCTTTCTCCAATGAAAACACAAAAGAAATTAATTGAAGAAACAAAACAAAAAAAAACTGCGGTGCACTATATGGAGAAGTTTTGTGTGTGAAGCCAAGCACTCTTAATTGCACATTTCTCAAAAAAAATTCTTATTTAATAGAAAGGAAATACCTAAATTTTCATGCTATGAACTTCGGCTAACCATATCAACGGATTGGGGATTAATCATTTATGAAAATCTTTAATGATCTCAAATTGTCGCATAAAAGAAATCCACAAGAATTTATAAGAAGTGAATGATTGTGATTAATGACCGAAAAAATGTGAATGTTGAAATTGTTGTGACTATTTGTAGTAAATCAGTGTTCTCTTGAGAAATAAAATATGTAGGCTAACTAAGAGGGTATAAATGTTCTAAAATGATATATATAATATTGAAGTATGTATGTGACGAAAATCGTAATAGAAATTACGAGTGCGAATTGATGAATGATTTTTTACAATTTATTCACCAACTCTTTCTTATGTGGTACCTCAAATTTCATTGAATTTTGACCTTAATCAATTGTTGAAAATAACATTTGAGATTTTTTAAGAAGAAGAAGAGTATAAAACTTTAAAAATCATAGATTAAAAGTTAGAGGAAACAGCCTCTATTTATAGCTAAGAAATAGTAGTATGAATAAGTACCTTATTAGAAAAGTCACAACCTTTCAAAAAATTCACTGCTCATCGAAAAAGTCACAACCCTTTGAAAAAGTCATAACTCATCGGAAAAGACACAACCCCTTGGACAATACACAACCCTTTGAAAAATCACAACCCTTCGAAAAAGTCGCAACACATCAGAAATGTCACAATCCCTCAAAAAAGTAACAACCCTTTGGAAAAGTCACAACTCTTTAATGTGAAAAGGTATCTACTTTTAATATAATAAAATCAATTAAATAAATATATAAAATAATTTGAGTATTTTTATTTGGGGGTATTATAGTAATTCAACATCGAAGTTTGGGAGTTCATGATTTTAAGGTAGTATAGAAGATATAGATAGATAGATTAAGACCCAAATCTTGTATCACCTTTTTAGCCTTATTGAAAGAATCTGGTATCTGAGGAAATGGAAAAGACTCTCTTAACAATTCTAACAAGTCTGAAAATGCTACATTACTAAACCCACGCAAGGTTTTGAACAAGTATAATCGAATGATGAAACTCAATTTGGTAAAATTTTCACACTCCGGATATAACGGTTGTTTTCCATCCTCCAATAATTTAAAATATTTCTTTGCATCTTTAGATAGTCCCTCTTCCACTCCTTTTCCATGCCCCGATTCAGCTTCCACATTTCTAAATGTATCATGAAGTAGCCCATCAATATCATCTCGCAAATTAGAACAATCACATTGATTGGATAAGGTGTATTTCTCACGGAAGACCCTTCTCCATGAAAAACACATTTAGTATAATCATCAACGAACCCATCAACAACCAAGTGATCCTCCACCACATTTCTATAATGCCAATATCGATTAATGCACTTTTTGCAAGGGCACAATATTTCATTTCCTTGAGAAACTCGTTCAAATGCCTTATCAAGAAAATTGTTTACTCCATGAATATACTCATTTGTCCATCTTAGGCAATTCATCCAACTTTTATCATGATTATCCATTGAAATTCTATTTAACACAAGAAAATCACAAAGAAAATTATGGTTAGTGAGTATAATTGTTAAGATTAACTTGTAGGTTATGGAGTTCTAGAACTTATAATACCATTATTTTTAGCTTGTTGTTGTTCAAAGTTCCCCTTTAACTATCTCGATTATTTCCTTAGAGTGTTCATGCTCATAGTTCCATTTTGTCTATCTTCTGTATTATTTTTCATGGCAGTATAGGAAATCGTCAAATTATGCTTCTCTTTTATCTTTTTTGATCTTTTATGTTGTTTCAGACATTAGTTTTGTAAGTTATATTTGGATGTTCATATCATGTATAAACTTTTAAAGAACACCATAAGAATCAAGAGGAACAAAATTCTTTTCTTTTCTTTTCTGCTATTACTTAAAAGATCCCAAGAACTGAAGCATCATAAGAACAAAAAGGTAATATTTAATAAATTTAACAATATAAAGTTTGTCTTCACTTTCTTTTCTTCCGCTTACAACATAAACTTGAATTATCGATTCTAAAATAGTTTCTCCAAAGTGGTGTAAAACAAATCCTTGAAACAGTTTTAATGTTACTTGTCTGTAACAATTCTAAGTTTAATTTCAAAGTTTAATGTTCATCTGTAACAGAAATACCTATTAAATTTGAATCATGTTTTCGCACAACTATCCCAACTCGTAACTTCATAATCATATCACAACTACAACCAACAGTTAGATATTATAATAAATTTCTCAAATTTACATCAAAACACTAATCATTAATGACAGATGTCTATCTTCATACAAATAAATTGAAAAAAAACTTAACAATAGACATCCAAAGTTCAAACATATAAACAATAATGTATTGATATTTTCTTAGATGCATCAACTTAACGCATACTAAATCTTTAATATAAAATATATATGAACATCCACAAACTCACTAATTTTAAGAAATAAGAATGCACCTTCAAAAATATTCAAGGATAATTTTTTACTTTAGTTGCTCTCGTTGATTTATTTCTGCTTCAAAACTATAACAATCTACAGTTCAAATAATCGACCCAAGTGACTTTATAATTCAGAGAGAATAACCTAAATTTAGAAAATAAGTCCAAAACAGGCATGAGAAAATAGAGAATAAAACCTAAAATTAGGGCTTTGTGAAGTTGAGGAATGAACTTTGTGCAACAAATTTGGGAGCTTTGGTGTGAGTTAGAGAAGCACAACACAACAACAATTTTAGAACTAGAGACAGCGATTTCAGAAATATTGATCTTGCTATGAGTTGAGAAGCACAGCACAACAAAATACACTCACAACCAGCACCGATTAGAACCAAAGATAGCGAGACTGACGTCTATTTGGGTGAACTAGAGTATCGGCGATGATTAGGGCTTTTTGAACTAGAAATCGATGATGATGAAAAGACGGCCGTGACAGAATAATGAAATTGTATATGTTTTGTTATTCCTGGGAAAAGAAAAAATAATTAATTTGGTATAATATGTTTTTGGCACTTTAGTGAAAATATTCCAGGAAAAATAAGGAGGGAAATATAATGCCGACAATGTGTGAACATGACTCGTTGCTATATACGACCAATTGCAACGGTCACGAAAAACCAATGCAATACCAATTTTTTTGCAATGGTTTTCAAGGTATCATATACCCATATTGTCGTGGACCTTATGCAACACTTATAACCGTTGCTATATACATCTATGGCAACACTTTTCAAACCGTTGCCATACAATCTGTTGTTGTAGGCCCTATTTCTTATTATAGAACAAACCAAGAGAAAATTCATTACCTCAAGCTAGAGTAGGAATAGAAGTAAAAAGATGAGGATATCGGGACTTCATGTCGGCTTCGGCCTCCCAAGTAGCACCCTCAACTAGTTGATTCATCCATAAAACCTTCACGGAAGCTATTTCACTGTTTCTCAATTTCTTAACTAGCTAGTCCAAAATCTCAATCGGAACTTCCTCATAAGAAAGGCTCTCATCAACTCCCAACACTTCTAGGGAAACTATGGATGTCAGATATCCAACACACTTCTTAAGCATAGAAACATGGAAAATGAGATGCATGATTACCAACGCATTTGGCAAATCTAACTCATAAGTAACCTTACCCACACGCCTCAAAATTTGATATGTGCCTACATTTCGGGGACTAAGCTTTCCTTTCTTGCCAAACCTCATCACACCCTTCATGGGTGGGATTTTCAAGTAAACCCAATCGTTAAATTCAAACTCTAGATCCCTTCTTCTCACATCGGCATAAGACTTTTGCCGACATGGAGCCATTTTCAACCTCCCTCTAATGAGTCGCACTTTCTCAATGGCCTCATGAACTAGCTCGGGGCCTATTAGAGAAACTTCACCCACCTCAAACCAACCTATGGTAGATCTACACCTCCTACCATACAAGGCATCAAATGGAGCCATATAGATACTTGAGTGATAGTTGTTATTATAGGCAAACTCTATCAATGGCAAATTGTCATCCTAATTACCCTTAAAATCAAACACACAAGCCCTTAACATATCTTCCAAAGTCTAAATAGTACACTCCGCTTGCCCATCGGTTTGGGGATAAAAGTTATGCTAAGTTTAACCTTAGTACCAATCCCCTTTTTGAATGACTTCCAAAATTGGGAAGTGAATTGGGTACCACGATCGGAAATAATAGATAAAGGCACTCCATGTAGCCTTACCATTTCTCTCAAATATAACTTGGCATAATCCTCAGCTGAATAGGAAACATTGATGGGAAGGAAATGATCTGATTTCATTATCTAATCTACTATAACCTAAATAGAGTCATGTTGTAGCCGAGTGCGGGGTAAACCAACAATAAAGTTCATATTCAAGTCTTCCCACTTCCAAGTATAAATGCTAATATCCTGGGACAAACCTCCCGATTTCTGATGCTCAACCTTCACTTGTATGAAATTTGGACATTTAGCTACAAATCCCAAAATATCCTTCTTTATCCAATTCCACCAATAGACTTCCCGCAAATCACTGTACAACTTGGTGGCTCCCGGGTGACTGGAATACCGTGAACTATGAGCTTCTGCCAAAATTTGTTCCCTCTAGTCATCCACATTTGGAACACGTAAATGACCTTGGTATCTAAGTACCCCATCTCCCCCTTAGGAGAAAGTCTCAACGGATTTCTTAAGCACTTCCTCTTTCAATTCTACCAAGATTGTATCAAGACCTTGCTTCGCTTTCACATCCGCCACACAAGACTATTCGGAACCATTGTGAACCATAACACCACCTTTTGTGGAGTCCACTAGTTGAACACCTAACAGAGCCATTCTATGCACATCTCAAACCAACGCTTTCTTTTCTTCATCAATATGAGCCACACTACCCATAGATAACCGACTAAGAGCATCCGCCACCACAATAGCTTTACCGGGGTGATAAAGAACACTCATGTCATAATCTTTCAATAACTCAAGCCACCTTCTTCGGAGAAGATTCAAATATTTTTTATTAAACACATATTGCAAACTCTTGTGGTCAGTAAACACATCTACATGCACACCATACAAATAATGCCTCCAAATCTTTAAGGTAAAAACAACCGCTGCTAGTTCAAGGTCGTGAGTAGGATAATTCTTCTCATGTACTTTAAGTTTCCTTGAGACATAGGCAATAACTTTTTCATTTTGCATTAGAAAAACCCTAGCCCAATTCTTGAGGCATCACAATAAACCATAAAACCATTCGTTCCTTCTGGTAAGGTCAACACCAGAGTGGAAGTAAGCTTGTCCTTCAACACTTGGAAGATTTTCTCACACGCTTCCAACCATATGAACTTAGCCTTCTTTTGCGTCAAGGCCGTCAAATGAGAGGCAATTGAAGAGAAACCTTTAAAAAACCTTCTATAATAACCGGCCAAACCCAAAAAGCTTCTAATATTCGAAAGAGTTAGAGGTCTAGGTCAACTCTTGATTGCATCTGTCTTCTTAGGATCTACCTCAATACCCTTGCTTGACACAATATGACCAAGGAAAGCTACGGACCTTAACAAAAATTAGCATTTGCTAAACTTTGCAAAAAGTGTTGGTCCTTAAGGATTTGAAATACGATCCTAAAATGATCAATGTTCTCATTCTCACTTCTTGAATAGATCAAGATATCATCGATAAACACAATAACAAATATGTCAAGATATTGTCTAAACACTTTATTCATCAAGTCCATAGACGTCGCCGGAGCATTAGTCAAACCAAATGACATTACTAGAAACTCATAGTGACCATAACGAGTTTGGAAAGTCATCTTCGGAATGTCGTCATCTTTCACTCTCAATTGGTGATAACCCGATCGTAGATCAATCTTAGAGAAATAGCTTGCCCCTTGAAGTTGGTCAAATAAATCATCTATCCTTGGGAGAGGATACTTGTTCTTAATGGTCACTTTGTTCAATTGTCGATAATCAATACAGATACGAAGGGACCCATCTTTCTTTTTAATGAACAAAACTGGAGCACCCCATGGAGAGATACTTGGTCGGATGAAACCCTTATCCAACAAATCTCTCAAATTTTCTTTCAACTCCTTAAGTTCCATTGGAGCCATTCTATAAAGAGGAATATAAATAGGTTACATCTATGGGAAAAGGTCAATTCCAAAGACTATTTCCCTTTCGGGAGGAATGCCGGGGAGATCATCTAAAACAGTTCCGGAAACCCATTCACAATGGGGACCGACTCTAGAATAGGGATTTGGAATCTACATCCCTCACTCTAACTAGATGGTAAATGCAACCCTTAGAGGTCATCTTTATAGCTTTTAGATAAGAGACAAACTGACTCTTAGGCATAGAATTTCCTCCCTTCCACTCTAAGATAGGCTCATTTGGAAACTGAAATTTGACTACCCGAGTTCTATAATCAAAAGAAGCATAAAATGAATGCAAACAATCCATACCAAGGATGACATCAAAGTCTAACATATAAAGCTCTACAAAGTCAACAAGAGTAACTCTATGGGACAACAAAATGGGACATATCTATAGACCCTCCTAGCCATAATAGAATCACTAACAGGGGTAGAAACAGAAATAGGTTCAAACAACACATCTGGGAGCACATCAAACCTCATGGCCACATAAGGAGTCTTAAAGGACAGAGTAGCACCGGGATCGAGCAAAGCATAAACATCTATTTGGAAAACTTTTAACATACCGGTGACCACGTCCAGAGAACTCACTTGTTCACCTCAAGATTGGAGAGCATAAAATCGGTTTTGCCTAGGAGCATTCGCACCCAAACCACTTGGACTGGATGAAGGGTAGGGTTGAGCCCTACAGCGAGTATCTCCCTCATTCTTAGCAACCAAAGGACAATTCCTTATCTTGTGATCCATCTTACCACAACCAAAGCAAGCATTCGAGCCCCCTAGACACTTACCCTCATGATTCCTTCCACACTTAGCACAAGTAGGAATCAAGGACCTACTACCATCTCCTTGAGGTTTAAAGTTGGACACCCTTTCATTGTTAGACCTTGGAGGAGCATTAGAAGAACCTTGCCCAGAGAACTTTTGCCGAAACCTTGAATGACCCCATCCACATGACCTAGAATATGAATAGTTACCATCATCTATTCTTTCTCTCTTTGCCTCCCTAGATCTTTCCTTAAGATTTTCCTCTTCAATCTACTGGGCATGCACCAAAAGATGAGAAATGTCCATGTCATGGACAAGCATTGATGAGTCCACAATTTGGACTCATTTAGGGATATATTTTGATAGAATTAGTGTCCTCAATTTCATATTTTGTCTCAATATCTGATGAAAATCCTTAAATTTCAAGTATTTAGAGTTTGAGGCAAAACATGGAACACTAATTGGCAAGAAGGAACAAGGCAGCTGAAAAGAACGAATAAATGAAGGTCTGAAGATCGCCGAGTCCAGTTGGCGAGTCGCCGATGGGCCTGGAGATCGCCTTTTGTTCCAGTGTGGTGAGCCCTAAAGGAAAAGGTCAAGTTGGCGATGAAATGGAGCAGTCGGCGCATCGCTGATCAGTTCCATGAAGTAGTACCATATCGCCCAACGACTCAAAATGTGAAGAGGCTGAAGGCTAAAGCAGGAAGGCGGTGAAATCGACCAAAAGGCAGATCGCCCAGCGTATCGGTGATCCCGACTAACTGCGCCGACCGGTCCTCTGTAGCACAAATTTTCAAACACTATAAATACTTGTTTAAATTTTATTTCAGTAGGTAATTTCAGATACAACATTTTATTTTTCTAAGTTTCAAGTAGAGAGACAGTGTTGTTAGACCTTGAAGATTCAAAGGGTTTCATCTCCAAGAAATTGGACTTGGGTCTCAAAGATTCTTCACTCTTGACGTGTTTTAAGACTTAATTCTTCATATCCAGATGATGGAAACTGATATTGGTATAAATTTTTATCTCTTCTACATGTGTAGCTAAAACCCCAATTCTTGGGGTGTGATTTTGTGAATATGGGTTAAATTATTTGTTGGGTCTTGCTTATTGACGGTTTATTTATTGTTTAAATGTGATTTTGTTTAGTAGTTGTGTATGAACCTAATGGAATTGTAGTGGCAAATATGATTTCATCTTAGTGTTTTTGGCTTGCTCGAGAGAGAGGTCGTAAAACTAAGACTACTAAATTGATAGTCGGTGGTATTGGGTCGACATGGGTTCAGCTCGAGACAGTGAATCCTAGTCCTTCTCCCACACATTCAGCTCGAGAGAGTTAATGGGTTAAGGCGGAGGTTGTGCTTAATGTGGCAACTCGGTGTTCAAGAGAAACTGAGATGATTCGGGGTAAGTTGGTCGAGAGAGAATTTACCCCCACTATAATGTAGCCTAGTCATAAATACTCAACAATTTACTATGAAAATCATGTACCCGATAATTTAGTCTATCCCGTATTCCTATCACATCCCAAGAATACCGTCTCTCTATCTAGTTTTCTTATATTTTTACTGTTTTTGTTATTAGCAGAATACAAACCCCTATTGATAATTGACTCTTGCGTCACCCCTTTTAGATTTAGTATGTTTATATTCGATAATGTCTATAGATATGACTAATTAGAACTAAATTTTATTTTTCTACTAATTCTCAAAACCACTCCCTGTGGGAACGATCCCAACCCTTGGTTGGGTTATATCACTACACGCGATCGTTAGGCACTTAAACCAAAATAGTGTCAGTTGATTACATCTTAAACATCAAGCATAGCAGTGCGACATTATTTGACTACCATGTCGGACACACCCGATAGAAACTTACTAATCTTAGCCCTACGATCTGCCATAATAGAATGAGCATATTTGGACAATTAAGTGAACCTCAAAGCATATTCCCTTCCAGTTATATTTCCTTGCCGAAAGTTCATGAACTCAAGCACATTGGCCTCTCTCATCTCCAGAGGTAAAAATATATCAAGAAAGCACTTTTGAACCTTTCCCATTCTATGGGACCCACTCCTTCCAGCCTTGCCTCCTTCCAAGCCTTGCCTCCTTCCAGCCTTGCCTCCTTCCATTGATTGAACCAAATCTGAGCAACCCCTTTGAGTTGATAAGCGACCAATTCCACTTTCTCTACCAGAGTCAGTCCTAAAATAGCAAGTATCTTATAGACCTCATCAATAAACTCTTGAGGATCTTCCACAACTTTGGAGCCATAAAATTCCAGAGGGTTCATCCTCGTAAAGTCCCTTACTCTTGCTGCCTTCGTACCCACATTCAGGTTCACGAGGGCTACCACCTCTCTATTATCTTAGGCCATTACGGCTTGAGCCAACACTTGGAAAGCCGACCTAAACATTACATTTGTTACATTGTCAGTCTACAGATCAATTGAAACTTGAGTCGGAGCTTGGGGAAGAACTTCTTCACCCACATTGTCTCCCTTATTCCTTCTAACATTAGCCTTTCTAGTAGTAATATCCTGAAAACCATCGTGTGTGGATTAGGGGAAAGACTTATAGAGTTAAGCTCCATGGCACGACTTAGAGAAATGAAGAAGTGAAGTTTCCTAAACATGTAGTAGCCTCTCATTCATAAATATGGCGCACTTCACACTTATGAACAAGACTCTACTTGACGTGATTTTGAGACATCCTACAACCATTCTAAACTTTTTGCTCTGATTACCAAGTTTGTCACGACACAGGGGTACCCCCTAGATGTAACAAGGCGTATAAAACCCTGAGAGGCCTCATACAAGCCACTTAGCATATCATAACATAAAGTAATAGAAGTGATGCGGAACTTAAAATATTTCAAAACAATCAAAGACTTTATAAAATGAGCGGTAGTCTAATACAACTATCTTAAACCATCTAACCAACATGAATAAATCTTGGGACACGGCCCATACAATAGTTCAAAAAATAAAATGAAAAAAACATAAGGAAACGGTGATCACATCCTCGAATACAATGAGGAATCACCAAATCTTAACTCCTTGATCAACTATGGACCTAGCCATGAGTGTGAGAATCAATGTCGTCAGACCCTCTATTTTGATGAGAAATGTAGGCAAGAGTATGCGTTAGTACAAAAATGTACTAAATATGATAGCTAGCATAACAACATAAACATAATGGTTAGTCAATATAAACCACAAGCATAATCAATGCACATTAATCATCATCATAATAAGAAAGGAACACTTCTCAAGCAACCTTACTTATCCTTAGACAAGACTTGGGTAATCCGCCTCTAGTCAAGCTTACCTCATGGAAGGCATCTCAAGCAAAAATCCAAGCTATTCATTTTTTATAAGATAGTTCACATTATTCGTACTTACTTTTAAAGACATGGGGATTCTCCTCGTTCCCTAACTTACAAAGGCTAATGGGAATTCGCCTCTTGCCTTACTTACATTAAGATCATGGGTACTTGCCTCCACAAGAACATCATATGACACGGGTACTCGCCTCCACATCATTTCATAAAGATCATGGGTACTCGCCTCCATGTCCATTCATCATAATAGGAACGTGGGGAATCACCTCTTGTTCAATTCTAAGGAGTATAGGAAATCACCGCATATCCTTCTCATATGGAGGTCAAGGGTGGTCGCCTCTAGCTTCATCAATTACATAGTCTTTTAGTCAAATTTAATTTTAGGTGAGCAATCCTTTCAACCTAGAATTATTTATGTGAGTAAACTTTTCACATTCATACAATCATGCTTAGCAATTCATTGTGGGAAGTATCCATTCCACACTTCAACATCAACAATCAACAATTCATAGTTTAGGATTTACTCTCAAAGCACTACATCTCATGATAATCATATATGCTTTACTCTTAAGAAATTTTAATCATAATTCATCAATCCTATAAGGAGATATCTAAACCATAAAGCTTCCCTTCAAGGCATCAACCCAATTTTATCAATTCTAGGTTAGAATCATGGAATAGGCATGGGTACATGTAATTTCATCCTACAAACTTGTAATTCTATCAATTCAATCATAAAAAATCATAATCCACTCAATTGGATCAATATTCATCATAACCCACAACATTGGAAGAAACCCTCTCTAGAATTGGGGAATTCTAGGGGACTCCATGTGAGAAAGGATCCCATGGATTAAAAACCTTCACACCTTAATCACAAAGCCCACAAAATCTTGAAGATTGGAGACTTGACTTGGCCCTAGCTTCAATTTCTTCCTTCTTCTTCCAACTTCTAGAGAGATAATATTTGAGAAGAGTTTGGGGTTTTCTTTTGGGATTTGAGAGAATGACTTGAATGGAGAATTTTGGGGTTTAAAAATACATATATAGGTCTCCTAGGCTTGGGTAAAACGACACCACCTCAATTTAATTAAAACCAGAAAAAACCCATAAGACCCTAAAATAACTGTCAGCTCATGACCTACGGATCCCCGACCAACGGACCGTGGTTAGGACAACAGACCGTCATGCACAACCGTCGTTCGATGGTCAGAGAATGGTTTTTCTGGACCTCGACTTATGGACCTTGGAACACGATCTGTGGTCTGATCGACGGACTGTTTGTCAGTCTGTGGTCCTGAGGTGTGACTCAAGTTGAGGTGCCCCAACCACGGACCCTCCCTGTGGTCCGTGGACCCCACCGTGGTCCGTGGGTGCCAACCGTCGGTTGGCACCTGCAACTTTCTAAAAGCTGCTATTTTTCTTTATTTCGAATCCGGGGTGTTACACTACATGTCTTAAGAACTCACTTATTCATGTGTCACATGTTCTTATAATTCACTTGTCCTTATGTTAAATCCAATTGTGTTCTCCTCCGCTTGAATAATATAAAATCCATGTAGCTTTCACAACCCAAGGGTACCCCCAAGATGTAACATGGCTTATAGAACCCCGAAGGACTCCATACAAGTCACTTAGTCCTCATAACATAAAAAATAGAACAATAAGAGTAAAACAATAGTCCAATACCAAAATATTTTATAAAAGTAAAGCGGAAGTCTAATACACTTGTCTCATCATAGCCATATAATACATTAGAATGAAGTTGGGCCTAGCCCATACATCATGTCCAAAAGAGAAATACACGAAATAAAGTGAAACAATAAAACTATGTCCTCAAATCATGAGGACTCACCAAAGCTCAAAAATATCTCAAGTCAACCTCTAGCCACGAAACTGATGACCCTGACTGTTGGACCCTACATTTGGGGAAAATGTAGGCAAGAGTATACGTTAGTACAAAAAAATGTACCAAGTATGATAGCCATGCATAAATATTTAAAATCATGCTAAAAGGGACATTTCATTTCATGACATGCAATTGACCAAGCTAAACATGATATAAAAGAGTCATAAAATCATGGTGAATGCGAGCTAAATTCATCTCTAAAACCTTTGAACTTATATATGATACTCCTTTAAGTAACTTTAGTTCAGTATTACTTGTGGGGAATAAGCCTTAACCGACATAGAGACCATGTGAGCTATAACATGATCCTCTAGTGTCTCCCACACCAAAAAGGGTTGTCCTACTTGCCAAGGTAAAGACCATGAACTTCTAGCTTAAGTGGATCAACTATCTAATCAACCTATGGGGGTACATTTTTAAGGGATAAGGATATTTCTACTAGAAATCTGGCCTCTACTACGGGAGAGCTTCCATCACATGACATTGCTTCTACAAACCAGGCCTCTGCAACCGAAAAAGTTTTGTCTCATCATCAATATCCACTAGGTGCTAAGCATAAATCCCATGAAATTGTCATTTCTTACTTGACCTCATTACACATGGAAAGGTGCCCTTGGACAACCAAACCAAGCTGGGTCATTAGGATAACTCTTTATCTTTGATTCAATTAGGTGAGAAAGCCTTTCAACGTAAAAATCCTTTCTATGTGAGAAAACCTTTCACATCATGCTAGTTATGTGTTTATGAGAATATCCTTTAACAACACAACATCATCATAGGTACTTTACTCTCAAAGCACCCTTAAAAATGTTTGTATATATAGATTTCATAAGAAAATGCATTAGTCCATAATTTACCTCTTGAGGTTCAAAACCCACTTTCAATCATCAATGCTTAGAAAATATGGGTTAGATATGGATTTCATATAAATACATGTAAAGCTTGCAATACATGCTTAATTTCATAAAACTCTTCCTTGAAGATCAAATCCCACATCATATGATTCATAACTTGAAAACATGGGCATTACATGGGTTCATGGGGAAAATAATCATAAAATCAGCATGTATCATCAATTCATGCATAAGAGATCATAATTCAATCATTAAAATCAACATTTAAGAGAACCCATGATAATTAAAGAAACTCCTAACTCATTGGGGAATTCTACCTTTTGAAATAGAGGAATTTTGGAACTCCATGGATAAAAGTAATCCATGGATGAAAACTATCATACCTTGAATCCAAAAGCTAGCCTTCAATGGAGGAATTGAGACCTTGACTTGAAACCCTAGGTTGAATCTTCTTCTTCTTCAAGTTTCTAGAGAGAGAAATATATTTGGAGAGAAGATTTAGTTTTCTTTTGTGAATTTTGAAGAATGAAGTAATGGGTTAATTTGGGGATTGAAAATACTTATATAGGGGTCTTAGTGAAGGGTAAAATGACGTAGTGTAAGAACTAATTAATTAGGAAAATCCCAACTACCGATGAACTAATGTCAACTATCACCGACCTACCAACTACGACCCCAGTCGACTGACCATGGTCTGACCCACGTCCCGTCCTGGTGGACCGTTGATGGTTGTCAGAGAGTTTTGGTCAGCCTATGGACCCCTGGAACACGGATGTTGATCCATATGATTTTGATACATGCATATCTGTTATCCTCTTTGTCACGCCCCAAACTCGGGGAGGGGGGGCAACTGGGTCCTAATGCCAAAACTCAGGCCCGAGCCAACCATGCTGAACCATTTGCCACTAGCACATGGCAGCCACACACACAATTAAGAAAACAAACAAGTATATCTCGGCTTAAAACTAAGCCCTCGGCCGGCAAGGCCCCTGTCAACTGATCTATAAAAGAAATAGTTAATCCCAGGAGATCATATAAATAAATAGCAAACTAGCACAGAAGTCCTGATTGGGCCGTTGAGGCCACTATGATATCTATACCAAAACTAAAAGCAGGTATATATCAATACAATACATCAAACAACTCAGGGGCTATACACCCCTGGCCATATGGCCAGTATGGCCATAACGTAACTATACACCCCACACACTAGTCTGCAAGGCTCAAAGAGTAGTAAAGATTAGCGGGACAGGGGCCCAGCCTACCCATAAAAATATACACAACAAAAGCTAACCAACCTCCAAACTCTGGCAGCTCTGGAGGAAAGGGGCTAGCCAACCGGATAAAATTCAATCCTGCTGCTGAGGAGGTCTACTCAGTCGTCTGTCAGTATCTGTATGCATGAATGCAGCGCCCACAAGGCAATGGGGCGTCAGTACAAAATAATGTACAGAGTATGAAAGGCAATAGACTATGAGGAGGTATCGTGATATACTGGAATAATCTGATGAATAAATCAAGGATAAGATAAGTGTACTGACCTGCTCCTTAAGCTAAACTTATCAAAACTGATAAAATAAGAACCTAACCAAGCCCCCATAATTTCGGTAGGTACAAACAGCACACAAGACCACCTACTCAGGCCCCCATAAGCCCGGAAGGTGCCAATCAACCTATATACCCCTATCGGTAGTCCCCTAGCCCCGTAGGCAGTTACATAGCCCTCTTAGGCATTAATATAGCCCCGTAGGCAGCACATAGCTCTCTTAGGCATCAACATAGCTTATAGACAACTCATAGCCCTCTTAGGTAATAACATGGTCTTGTAGGAAGCACATAGCCTTCTTAGGCGTCAATATATCCCTGTAGGCAACTCATAGCCCTTCTAGGCATCAATATAGCCCCGTAGGCAACTCATAGCCCTTTTAGGCATCCATATAGCCCTGTAGGCAGAACATAGACCTTCTAAGCATAGATCACATTACTGCAGCTAACCACAATAGCCTTAAGGGAAACAATAAGAATCCAATCACTAAAAGCGAGCAATTTCGTTATAAGCAACTTATACAAATAGCCTCTAAGTCGTGTCCAACATAGGGACGCTACTAACTGAATAAGAATCCCGACAAGGGAGGATTATATCAACTCGAGCAGCCAATAA
>JAJOOS010017146.1:0-36141 GCA_029582725.1 Solanum chiquidenum
TACAGAGAAAACTTTCAATTCAGAGTGGGTCTTGATTGTTTGTCTCCAAAAGAAATGGATCTTAGTTTTGATTATGTTATGCCACAACGCAAAAGGATTAAAGGGAGTATTGTAGAGAGTTTTTGTTTGCCGGTGTTCTTCTAAGGCTTTCTTTGGTTACCGTGACATGGATGTGGTAGTACCAATATTACTTTGATATAGCCCTTGAAACATGTGTATCCAATAAGTAGTAATCTTAATTAAGATTTGAGTTGTATTTTTAGTAATGGGGTATTTGAACATGTATATGTATCCACCATTAAATTTCGGATACATGATTTTTAACAACACGATGATATTAATGATACAATAGATACTCTACAGTCGTGATTTATTCATAAATTCACGTGTTTCAGCTACATTTCATAATTAGATACACATAATTAAATGTATATGCTTATTATGTATTCGAGATACATATTTTTGGATATAACGTATGAAATTTAGATACACATAATTAGATGTATATGCTTCTTCTTTTTGTATATTCCATATTTAGATACACATAATTAGATGTATATGCTTACTATGTATTCGAGATACATGTTTTTGGATATAACATATGCAATTGATACTTGATACATCAAATTAATACTAGATACATATAAAAGATACATAAAATTAAATATTAGATATATATATATATATATATACATAAAATTAATACTAGATACGTATAATAAATACATGAAATTTAGCAGCTATGCTTAGTAGTTTCCATATCTTAGGTAACATGAGTGTAAATTTACATTTTTGGACAACAGATGATGTTATATCAAATTCTATTCCTGAACCAAAGAAGATTGTACTCAGATGATGTTAATGTACCTATTAACTATTTATATGATACACGCATAGATATATGAAAAACATACTTTAATTAGTTAGTATAGATTTTTTTAATAAAACTCCAGATACAAAACAAAGTTAAGGGAATCTCAGTAGCTCAACTGGTTAGCTATTTGAACTCTCACCTTATAAGGTGAGGGTTTGATTCCCACATTGTAGCGCACTCCCTATTTCTCCTTCCTCTACCCCCAATTTTGAAAAAAATATAGAAAAAGAGTTGCAGTACCTGGCAGACCTGAAACAGCTTTGAGGATCTTCTTCTTGCATTTATCACAAGAAACATCAACCTTCAATACAGTCTTTTGCACCATTAGCAAGAAGGTCTATTCTTTTCTTCTTCCTTTTTAAAATCTATTTCAGAATATATCTATAAAGAGAAAAAAATAATCGAGAATGATTAATGTAAATTCAAAGAAAGCACTAAAACTCAATTGTCTTCTCATTTATGTTCTCCAATGAATGCTTTGGGTTGTTCACCGGCCTCTTCTGATTTTGATCTCCAATTAATGCTTCCTTCCAAATTCCAATTGTCATTTTCCGTCTTAGAAAACAATGCTATTATTTTAATTATTTTCAACGTTTGATTTTTTCTCCCCCCCCCCCTCCCCCCTCCTTTATAAATTGACTAGATGTTAATTTCTTCTCGAATGTTATATCATCTATGTAACAATATGGACTTAGCTTGGATCCAATTAGTCAAGTGTCATATGTTGAACTCAATAATCAAAACTATTTGTTACATTTTTTGGGCGGAGGAAAATGAAAAGTGAGAAAAACTAAAAAATTAAGATGACCAAGCTTACGGCAAAAAATTAAAATCCCCAAATTCACACGGTAATACCAGATAAATTACTAACTACTCGTAGTATATACAGTGTTGGAAAAATGCGGACTAACACAAGTATATATATGGTCAAATGATAGAAATAAAATGAGAAAATAATGACACCAAGAATTTTACGTGGAAACCCTTTTAAATAAGGAAAAAATCACGGGCCAAGAGGAGCAACTGATATCAATATAGTAAGTAATTTTACACCATGTAGTCACGAATACAATGCTCAAAATGACTACTACACATTCAAAAGAAATAACACTCTTTTGATTTCCACCTTACTAAAATATCGCTCATACTCTATTTTTCTTCACAGACTATTTTTCTTGTATAGTCTATGAAATACCTCACTTTGCTCTCAAAATGATTTTTTTTCTCTAACTTGGTGAGTTCTACAAATAAGCAAGAATGTTCTATTTATAGAAGGAGAAAATCATGCCTATGTCACTAATGACATAGACATATGTAGCAAAGTCCAAAGGGTTGCAAATCTTACCAATTTGCTAACCACCAAATCTTTTATTTTCAACTCTTATCACTATTCCTTTTTAACAATTACCTGTAGCAATTGAGTAGCAAAAATTGACCAAAAAATATGGGATGGACTCCACAAATCTCCCCCTCCAGTCACATTTACCAGAAGGAGGTATCTTCAATTTCTTGAGAGAGAGCTCATACCCACAAGTTCTTTGCATAACTCGAACATGTCTTTCGGTATCGTTTTGGTCAGCATATCTGCAGAATTTTCACGTGTGGATCTTTTTGACGTGAAATAATTCACTCTCCACTTTCTCACGAATCCAATAATATCTAACGTCAATGTGTTTTGTTCTTGCATGGTACATGGAGTTCTTGCTCAAGTCTATTGCACTCTGGCTATCACAATAGATAATATATTCTATCTGATGCAAACCAAGCTCTTGAAGAAATTGCTTGAGCCATATCATATCCTTGCCGGCTTCAGTAGCCACAATATACTCATCTTCAGTTGTAGATAGTGCAAAAAACTTTTACAACTTCGACTGCCATGATATAGCTCCCCATGAAAAAAGTAAACAAATATCCAATAGTGGATTTTTTGTTATCAAGGTCACCTGCCATATCAACATCTGTATAGCCCTTCAAGATTGAATCTGATGCTCCAAAATACAAGCATTCATCTGAGCTTTCTCTAAGATACCTGAGTATCCACTTCACAGCTTCTCAATGCTCTTTTCCTGAATTGTCGAGAAATCTGCTAATAACACCAACTGTGTGAGCAATATCAGTTGTAGTGCATACCATTGCATACATTAGACTTTCAACGACGGAGAAATATGGAACTTTGGCCATGCTCTTTTTTTTCTCCCTAGTTGTAGGACACATCTTCTTGCTTAACTTCATATGACCAGCAAAATGTGTGCTAACAGACTTAACATTCTTCATATTGAAGCGCTCTAGTACACGTTCAATGTACTTCTTCTGTGACAAATAAATCTTCCTTTCATCTTTGAGACGAGTAATTCTCATGCCCAAAATTTGTTTGGCATGACCCAAGTGTTTCATAGCAAAAGACTCACGCAACTCTTTCTTCAACTCGTTAATCTTGGAAGTATTCTTTCCCACAATCAACATATCATCCACATACAACAAGAAGATGATAAAATCATTGTCAGATTTTTTTTGTACAAATACACAATGATCTGATGAAGTCTTCTTATAGCCTTGCTCCCCCATAACAGATTCAAACTTCTTGTACCACTGTCTAGGAGATTGCTTTAGCCTATATAGACTCTTTCTGAGTTTGCACACAAAATTTTCTTTACATTCTACTTTGAAGCCCTCAGGTTGTTCCATATAAATTTCTTTTTCTAGGTTACCGTGAAGGAAAACCGTCTTCACATCCATCTGCTCAATCTCTAAATTAAGACTAGCAGCCAAACCTAAAACTATACGAATCGAGGACATTTTCATAACAGGAGAAAATATTTCGTTAAAGTCAATACTCTTTCTTTGACCAAATCCCTTAACAACTAATCTAGCTTTGTATCTAGTCTCAAGTTGTGTTCTTCAACTTTAGCTTTGAACACCCACTTGTTTTTCAAAGCTCTCATGCCCTTGGGCAATTTCACCAACTCATAAGTATGGTTCTCATGCAGAGACTTCATCTCATATTGTATGGCTTCAATTTATTAATCCTTGTGCTCATCTTTCATGGCCTCCTCATAACATTCAGGTTCTCCCCCGTCAGTGAGTAACACATACTCATTCGGTGAATAACGAGAGGAAGGAACCCGCTATCTTGTGGACTTGCTAAGCGGAATATTTGATTCGTCCACAACTTCATTAGCAACAAGATCATCAATAACAATATCATGGTTATTATCAACATCAATATGTTGATTCGATACATGATTCTGGGAGTCACCATGATTATCAATCCCAGCAACATCATGCACACTTGTGTGAGAAACTTCATCTAGATGAACTATGCCATCAAAACTTGAAGATTCTAGTTTCTCCGCTTTGTCAATATCTTCAATTGTTTGATTCTCCATGAAAATAATATCACGACTTCTCACGAGTTTCTTCTCAATTGGATCATATTGCCTGTAACCAAATTCATCAAGGCCATATTCTATGAAGATGCACTGCCTTGTCTTGGCATCTAACTTTGACCTCTCATCTTTCGGCACATGTACAAAAGCTAGACTATACAAGAAAAAAAGTCTGTGAAGAAAAATAGAGTGTGAGCGATATTTTAGTAAGGTGGAAATCAAAATAGTGTTATTCCTTTTGAATGTGTAGTAGTCACTTTGAGCATTGTATTTGTGATTAAACGGTGTAAAATTCCTTACTATATTGATATCAGTTGCTCCTCTTGGCCCGTAGTTTTTCCCTTATTTAAAAGGGTTTCCACGTAAAACTCTTGGTGTCACTATTTTCTCATTTTATTTCTATCATTTGACCATATATATACTTGTGTTAGTCGGCGTTTTCCCAACAAACTGGTATCCTTACTATATTGATATCAGTTGCTCCTCTTGGCCTGTGTTTTTTCCCTTATTTAAAAGGGTTTTCACGTAAAATTCTTGGTGTCATTATTTTCTCATTTTATTTCTATCATTTGACCATATATATACTTGTGTTAGTCCACGTTTTCCCAACATATAGCAACTTCAATACTCCGAAAACATTTTCTCCTACAAATTTCACCATCAAGGTCAGTTCATCCGTTGTGAATTGTGAGTACTTCACATGGGCCACAATTTCAGGAGATATTGTTGGTACAGACACTGCAAAGGTCAGCTCTATAGTATGAACGGTATGAATAATACCAACATCTTGTGAAACTGTGACCCCGGGTCGGGTAGCTACCAGTATAGACTGATTTAATTAATAAATTATGTGAAGAGATAGCGCAGATCTTTCGAAAAACAACTTCTCTATCTCTAGAAGGTAAATGGTAAAATCTACATACACTCTTATGAAATTTAATTGAGTATGTTATTGTCTATTGTAAAGTGATAGCAAAAACTACTATGTTTATGTATGTGAGAATTCGTCACTTTCTGAAAATGGACAATCCTAGTGGTACAGATGGGTTTGAGTTTGATTGTATAGAGCCATGCACATTGCATCTCATAAACCTCATTCTAATTGGTCCATACCCCAATTACAACTCCTAGTTTTAATAGTATATATATTAGTAGAATGGGTGGCACGAACGGCTCAAGCGCATTCTATGGCATGAAGCAAACAACATAATTGCTCAAAGCATTATGTGGGGATAAGCAAAAGCCTGAAAAGGAAGAGGGCAATTCCCTCCAAGGCCTGATCGATAAAGATGAAACTGTCTTTTCGTAGCTCTTTGGTGGATCACTTCTGTTTATTAGCTTATTTAATTTCATCCTTCCTGAACTACTCCTTTCTCTTTGTGTGGTCTAAAAATTCTTTTACTAATCACTACCCGATCACTTTACTTGTTTATATAGTACTAAAAATAGTTATTCATTTTTATTTGTTCAATTAAGAAAAACAAGAGACAATTTAATACTTGGGGTTTTTTTCCTCAAAATATTGGATTTATTATAATGAAAGATCTATATAAAATTATCATTTATTTTTATTACATTTTTAAAAGAGTGTCCAGTCAAAACTGAATAAGTAGAAGTTAATTGGTTTGTCCATAACTCACAACTCAAATAACAATTTCTCAAACTTCACTAATTTTGTCCTTCCATTCACATCAATTGCTACAGAAAGGACATAGTACTCTGCACCTGAATTAGGACTAATCATTGCCACCGCATTATCAAGTGCGTGCTTGTAGATAACCAAAAAAAAGAAGACATCTCTAATTACGATTATCTTTTTATCAAGATAATTAATTAATGAGCCTAGCAAAAAGGCCAGAAGCAATATTAGAATCTCTATCACCCCCACCCCAATTCAAAGATGCAAATTTTTTGTTATTTATAATCCCTCAAATGACACGTGTAGACACGCCAAGGATTGCAGAACTCGGTCGGACATTGTTTAGTTTACTACCCCTCCACTAAATACATTGACAAGCAAAATAAGAGTTTGTGGTGAGTTGAGTGTCTAATCAAATGTCCAGGACAGAAAACACTATAAAGCGCGCAAAATGATGAGAAACCCACTTGACAGCCCCAACACTAGGCTTTATTGCCCATTTAATTTGCTCAGAGTCAAAACACAAGGACATATATATGCGCAAATAAGGCAAGGGTCGGGCCACATCAATGATGAATGATTGGTTGCTTAATCTTGCACTAATTAAGAGATGTTTACCGATACATCATTTTTGGGGTTAACAAGTGAGATCCTTCTTCTACTCCCTCCGTTAATCCATATTTACTTGTTTTCTATATTAATAAGAATAAAATTATACATAAATTAATATGAGTATTTTAGTGAAAAGAAAGAAACATGCCAAGTCTAAAGTAAACGAATGGGAAAATATTACTTTTCTTTTTCTCTTATTTTCTTTGGTCGCATCATTAGATGAGTAGTGATGAAGTGGCCAAAAAGCAAAAGTAGTGATGGAACTTGAAACTAAGTTCGTTCTTGCAATACGAGCCCAAAGAGTACTTAGTGGAACTGGAACCTAAAGATGGGGGGGGGGGGGAAGAAGAGAGTATATATGGCAAAGTGGTAGACAGTTCGATTATGATCTGTATTTGGTTACTTCACGCAAAGAAACACAAAAAAAATTGACTACCTAAAAAGGAATCCATAGTTGGTTAGTTATTTAAATTTTATTTCATTATTATTTTTTATTTTTTTAAAACATACGATCGTTTGGCCAGCGCCCATGATGTAATTCGTGGTCCTCAATTCATCCATATGAAAGTGAAGTGCGACAAAAAAGGCTTTAATCCTGATTGGTTCTTCATAGAGTACTTGGAATTCGAATTTGTAACCCCTTCTGACAAGTGTTTTGGATATGATGTAATAAAGGAAAAAGTGATACTTTGAAAATTTAAAATATTTAAATGATATATAAAAAATTTACGGTCAAAGATAGAATTATTTGAATTTTGAAATCCGAAATGTGTTACATAAATTGGGATAGAAAAAATATTTTTTTTTTGTTTTTTCATCCGTTGTTAGGTACCAACATTGGATCCCGACTATTTTGGATTCGCACCGCATAAGATTTATTTAGGGAAAAACACTTCTAGGATTTTTTCATATTCAAAACTCGAATCCGAGACCTGGTAAAGGAAAAGAGTAGTTCCATCTACCTGATCCACTTGACTGCATCACATTCTTTGATGATGATTAGAAAGAGAGATGTAACAACTGCGCAAACACAAAATAGTTTAATGGAAAAAGAAATGCACTTCAAATTTAAGGATTTCGGTGAGCTTTCGCGGAATTCTGTTGTTAAAAATTTAAAAGCCTTATCAATGCCATCGAATATTACTAAAATTTCAATTGTTAAAATGTATTTAGAATTTATCTGGCTTCAACTGATTAAAAGTAATTAAAAAATATCAAGTGTTAGTCTCTTCAATTCATTACAATGAAAATATCAACTCATATTATATAATGAAAAAGATTGACTATGGTTGAATGGAATAGGGAGGGAGTCAGCAGTTTTCTTTAGACATATTAAAAAATAGCCAGGATAAAATAATACTGTAGATATTTTGATCAAATAAAGCATATTTATTGGCTGAATGTCAACTTGTAATGTTTGATTGATTTTAGCTTTAGAGCAGATGAATACCCTCTTAGTAATGTCGTTGCTCATGGGTATGTCATTCAAAAATTTTCCAAGAAAGAAAAAATTATTACTAATTCTAAGTACTCCCTCCGTCTCAAATTTTGATAATTTATGTAACAGTATTTGATTTAACACAAAAACTTTAGTAACAGAAAAAAAAAACTTTTGAAATTTATGATACAGGAAAAAGTGATAGATAGGAACAGTATTTTTCCCACTCATGATAATAATTTTGACAACTAGTTTTGATAAGACTTGAGATAATGAGATGACACCAAAATAAGTGAAAACCCCTTTATTCTCCTTTAAAAGGGATGGCAAACACACAATTGAGTGCAAAGCTTGAAGAAATAAAGCTCTCATAGTATCAATCATCATCACCATGGATGTTGAGAAAGTCTTCCACATGACAGGAGGAGTTGGAGAAACTAGCTATTCCAGGAATTCTTCACTTCAGGTCTCTCTCTTTTTTCTTTCCTTTACTCATCCCACACAATACATTCATTTCCCCTGCACATAATAATAAATAAAAATGGCATATATTACTCCCTCTGGTCCAATATAAGTGAATTGTTAGGGCGTGACACGCCTCTTACTAATATTGTAAATTAAATTCTTTTCATATGGACTTATCACATGACAGAAGAAGGCCTCTGAAATGGTGAAGCATATAACTCTAGAGACAGTGGAAGAAGTTTATTTAGCAACAAAGCCTAAAAGCATAGGCATAGCTGACTTAGGTTGTTCCTCAGGACCTAATACTTTGTCAAACATTAAAGACATCTTGGATAAAATCGAAGGTACCAGCCGCAATAAGCTGAAGCAATCAGCACCGGAGTTTCGAGTGTTTCTAAACGACCTTCCCACGAACGACTTCAACGCAATATTCCAGGCCTTGCCAGAATTTCATCAATGGTTAAAGCAGAAAGAAGGAAGTGAAAATAAAGGAACTAATTCAAATATATATGTAGCTGCTTATCCAGGCTCATTTTATGGAAGACTTTTTCCAGATCATTGCTTGCACTTTATCTATTCCTCTTATAGTTTGCACTGGCTTTCTAAGGTAATTAGTCTCTTCAATTTCAATATTATACACTCCCTTTGGTTTAATTACACTATTTGGATAATTATTATCACTTTATGCAAACAAGTTGAGAATACACTTATCAAAAGAGTCCTTCTTTTTCTTTCACGAACAAATATATCTATTCGAAGTAACTTAAAACTTCAAATCAAACTGTTACAAAACAATTATTACAAGGTAACTCAACATACTACTCATTATTCTAGGTTAGCAATCACTGTAATTAAATGAATATATATAACTATTTTAGTTATATTTTTTTTGTGTTAGGTTCCACGAGGACTGTACGATGAACAGGGGAATTCCTTGAACAAAAATAGCATATACATATCTGAAAATAGTCCTTGTGAGGTTTCAAAAGTTTACTTTGATCAGTTTAAGGAAGACTTGTCATTGTTTCTCCAATCACGGTCGGATGAGCTGGTTAGGGGAGGAAAGATGGTTCTGATTTTATTAGGAAGAGAAGGTTTTAATCATGTTGACAGAGGAAATGCTTTCTTTTGGAAAATCCTCTATCAGGCGTTAACAAGTTTAATTAGCAAGGTAATCATCCTCAGTCATTAGTAGTTAATTTATAGTTTACTGTTGTATAAAGTTTTGATTAACCGGATATGCAAATAAATTTAAATGCACTTACTTAACAATATAATCTTATATAATACACATTATGCGTCACTCACTTTAATGTCGAGCACTTATAGCAAATTTAAGAGGGTAACTAACTGTTCAGGAATGGAAAAAGTTCCACATTACTCCTCTTTTTGATCTTTTTTAGGCTCATGCCCTAATTTATATGATATCATAGCAAAATCCATTTCATCTACAGTTGGGCCGTCGTCTACTCACCAAATGTTCAAGTCATGGGCGTGAGGTGAGGTGTGAAAGAATGAAAAAAGTCTCACACACACGTTAGTAATCTTATTAAACAACAGAAAACCTCTTTAAAAACTGATTATCCACAAATTTCATAATCAATACTAGCTTTTTTGGAAGGTAGTATTAATTTTTCATTATTGTTGCAGGGAGAAGTGGAAAAGGAAAAGCTTGATTCTTACGAAGTACACTTTTATGCACCTTGCAAGGAAGAAATAGAAGAGGTAGCAAGGGAAAACGGGTGTTTTGAAGTGGAGAGGCATGAAATGTTTGAAATAGAGAAAACAATTGGAAAAGGCATGAGCTATGGGACAATGGTGGCTATGACAGTTAGATCAATCCAAGAATCAATGCTGGCTCACCATTTTGGAGAAGCAATTATAGAAGGGTTGTTTAAGGAATATGGTAGGTTGGTGGATGAAGAAATGGCCAAAGAGGAAATTAGGCCCATCACTTTCCTTCTCGTTCTTCGAAAACCATAATAAAATCTAAATCGTTGTGATAATTGTTTAATTTGTACATCTAGCTAGTATATCTCTGCAATTAATTGATGATTTGATTTACCCTCCGATCAAGTGCACCAAGAAAGTTGATCCGTATTTTATTATTAGTAGTGTATGTTTAAAAGATTGGGTAATCTAAAATTATTGTAGATCTTAAACTACAATGTTTAATATAATATGTGTTAAAAAAAATAATACTAAGATTAACAATATTAGAGGACTTATAGTGAATTTCTCCATGAACCAATTATATCTTTTAAGGTTTTGTGATCACAATATTAATCATTTATGATAGTAGTAGGCATTTGATACACACATTCCTATAGTTAGAAGGCCAAGTTATCAGGGTACGTAGTTCACATAGTCGCTAGTTATATTAGGGGTTCACATATAAGGAATTGAAATTGGCTTTCACTAAGAATCTCTATCCGTTGTTAATTGTACTTAGAATCGAAATTCATTAGCTGCTCTATTATCCACAGTCGCGACAATGGATCATACCACATCTATCATGAGTAGCGCGTGGGCTAGCTATTAATGGAATTTTGCAAGTTCCAGTTCCAAAATTGCGCATCGAAAATGAAGTGAAATGTGGGTAGTAGTGTTTTAACTGTAGGACAAGTAGTATCATTCAACATAGCGGCAGTAGCAGAACTTTTCGGTTAATCTGATAACCGAATTTTCAAAAATAGCCTGCTGGGCTCCCCTGCAGCCCAATTGTCAACACAGGCTAAAGCCCAAATCAGTGGCCCAAGAAAAGTACAGAATGTTTATTGTGAAGTACTACGTAGAATTTTGGATAAATTACTTATATACACATCTTTATTTTCCATAATTTTCATTATTCCCTATCAATTTAAAATATTTCCAAAATTCCCTATTTTTTCCTAATTCTCAAATCAGCCGGATACATAAGTATCTCAGCCTTAACACACGATTTCCTTCCTTTTTTCACTCCTCCCTAATTCACTCCACAATCTTATCAATTACAATTTTCATATAAATTTGATTTTCAAAATGATTCTCTCCCCCATTCAATCAAATACAAACTACTCAATAGGTATAGTGTGTCTCCTCCATAGTCGTCTTCTTCAAAAAAAAATTCTTCTTTATTTTATGATATAGTGCGTCTCCTCCATAGTCGTCTTCTTCAATTTTATTATTTTTCTTCTTTATTTCCTGATACATATGGATCAGAATCCTTATTTTAGTATTGCTATTACTCAACTAGTCGAATAAGGATGCATCTCCGACTTCTAAATAGATTGTGAAAAAAATAATCAAAAAGGCGGAAAAAGCCGATCTACTGTTGGCTTTGGTAAGGACTTAGGATGGAAATTCATGGGTGATCTCTATGTTAATAGTAGGGAAAAAAAAGATACAAGAGTGAATGTTGAGAAGGAGAATGAGAAGAAGGATGTACCTTTGTTTTCTAAAGTAAATGTTGAAAAAAGTGGATGTACATTTGTCTTCTAAAATGAATGTTGAGAAGGAGAAGTCGAAATAGATCAGATTGTTGCTTTTTTTCCCCCAATTTTTCTTGTTCATCTTTTTCTTGATATATATGGGTTCAGATTTTTAATGTATCCAATTGTTTTTGTTTCTTAAATTAATGTATAATGCCTTCGTTTCGACATTATGATACATTACAATTTCATTATGTACAATGTATCGTGTTCAAATTAATAAATTATCTTACGGTTATAGTTTGGGATACATTAACTAGATTTCAAATGTATCTAGTTACTTTTTTTCTTAAATTAATGTATAATGTCATTGTTTCAACACTACGATACATTACAATTTGGTCATGCATAGTGTATCGTGTTCAAAGATTAGTTTTGGTACATAAACTTAATTAGTTTTGATACTTGATACAAAACTTCTACCAAATGTATCATTTATCATGTATCTAGGTGTTGCTATGTATCTTCAATCTTATTCAAATTTAGAAGGATATGTATCCGTACACAGTACATGATACAATAAAGTGTCACACAAGTATGTATCAGATTCATAAATAGTGAAACGTAAATGTTATTATCAAAAATTTGTTTAGTTTGAGGCAAAGTGTGAAGATCTTGCAGCTATGTATCTGATACAATAAATATGGAGCGCATTAATACATATATTAAATCATGTATTAAATTTTAAACAATTTTTTTGAATTCTACTTGAAAAGTTTTTTCGTTGAAACAAGGACAAAGATGAACAGGGATTTTGAATTTTGAATTGATTTGTTATTTTATGATTTATTTATCCGATTGACACAGTAAAAAGGATCTGAATAGCGTAAATTATGGGATTTTAATTTGATTTTCTGTTTTGTTTTCCTTTTTAAGTTCAATAACCACATATATAATGTATCACAATTAATATATCCAGACAACCAATTATGTATCCGAATGACTGATATTTTAAGGGATTTTTATAAAATAAAAAAGAGCTTTTTAGATTAATAAAGTTAGCTATTGTATTATTTTGTGGGTTATAATTGGTGGTCTTTGGTTTATTGTGAATTACCACGATCATGAAAAATTATTATGCTTAGGATTAAAGAATTCAGCCCATATATTATGAACCCAACCAAATGCAAACTGATCGGATCTAAATATTAAAAATATATTTATTACTTTCAGTTCGTTTTTAATTAAACTTATGAAAAGCTAAAATTTGAAAAAAACTTAACCGAGCGAACTTCTTGAAAATCGATCGACGCCCCATCCCAACCGTCGGTAGGAACTCAAGTTTTACTTACTAACAAAAATAAAATAAAATAATTCACTTGGATTACTTATGTTGAATATTAATTTATAGCATTAATATTATAATTTAACATGTTAATGTATATAACTTGAATTCACACTGTGTGACAGTGTCCACTTATGTCAAAATTATTCAGAAAGATTATTTTTATGAGGTTAGAATCAGATTTTTTAAACAAATTGTCAACAAAAAAAAATAGAATTTAGTAAGATATTTTTAAAAGTAGAAATTCTCAAAAAGTAGGTTAAAAGAAGTTGTTCTATAGTAACGACTAATGAGAAGGTAGAAAGTGAAAAGTATTGATCTTATATAGATTTGGCCAGATGGTGCGAACTGCGAATAGGCATCTGAGAAATTAGTTAGTCTATGGATTTTATTGAGAATATTATCTAATTCTACTTTCCACGTCTGTTAATTAATATTAGTTAGAGTTAGTTAGAAGTTAGTTACACAGCTCTGTAATTGCTTTCTTTATAGAATCAGTTAGATTTGTTATTTCTTCTAGAATCATCTTCAGCTCTATAAGTAGGAGTAGTCACAAATGTAATTGTACTCAATTCATTCAATACAGTCCAGAGAAGTTCTCTGTTGTTCTATCTTTATCTTCTCCAATGGAGTTTTCATGAATCTCGTTACCTATAATTGATTTTCGGTGTTCTCAATTATCAAATCAACATGGTATCAGAGCTAGGTTGTTCTTACTGGATCTTCTGATCTATTGCTTCGTCTTTAATTGTTCATTGTAGATCTGTAATCAAAGGATCTTGCATTCTCTCAATATAACCAATCTGTAATCAGTTCACCATGGTGGAAGTCACTGAGCATGGCAACAGTTCTACATAAAACAACATCATCGATATAAGTACTCCTCTGTATATCCATCCATCTGATAGTCCGAGTCTACTTCTAGTTCAGGCAACATTTGAAGGAATGGGTTATAGATCTTGGAGGAGAGATGTGATAAGGTCCCTCTCTGTGAAAAATAAATTAGTCTTCATCATTAGGGAATGTATAAGACCATATCTCAATTCACCCCTATATCGACAGTGGGAAAGATGTGATAATATGGTCACATCTTGGATTCTAAACTCTCTTGAAAAGGACATTGCAGACATCGTAGGGTATGCCCGTGATGCTTTGGAGTTATGGAGTGAGCTGGAAGATCGTACGATCAAACGAATGGGAAAAAGTTGTTTCAAATTCAAAAAGATATCAAAGATCTAAGTCAAGGTGTGCTCGACATTACTGTGTATTACACTAGGATAAAGAAGTTGTGGGAAGGGTTAAGTAATTTAAACACTAAAAATCAGTGTAGTTGTGTGTGTAATTATGGAGGAAAGGATATCATGCATAAACTGGAACAAGATAGGAGGCTTCTTTTCAGTTTTTAATGGGGTTAAATGAAGTCTACATTGTAAATAGAGGAAATATACTAATGATGAATCCCTTTACATCCATGGCCCAAGCTTTTGCTCTATTGGTTCAGGATGAAAAGCAACGAGAATTTAAGTCTAACTGCATTTGTTTACTGAAGCAAGTTCAATGAATGCTTCTAGCTCAATGACTACTGCCAGTTCATCAGGATCCTCATGAGGAAGGTAACAGTTCAAAATCAACTACGCGTACACTAGCAGTCACAATGGGAGACAAAGACTATTATGTGATCATTGCAAAAGGTTGGGGCATACCAAGAACAAGTGTTATAAGATCCATGGTTATCCCCAAACCAACACTCACAACAATGGACAAAGCTCCAATAATAATTCTCAGAATCAAAGGTTTCAACCTTACAACAATCAGTTCCATATATTTGCCAAACGGAAGGGCATAACAACAAATGCATTTAGAATTGATAATGAGATCACTGCAAGACACACTGATGAACATCCACACATTTCAGGTCTTAGTCTTACTGAAGATCAATATGGACAACTTCTTAGCCTGCTGCAACAGTTACAAATGAACCAAACAGGAGAAACCAATGAATATCAGAGTGCAAGTGGAGATGTGAACTTTGCAGGTATGATAGCTTGTAACTCTTCTTTTCATGTTGACAAACCTTTATATGGATGTCTTAAAACAGGGGCTGATTTTGGATATAAGATTCAAGGGCTACACACCACATGACCTTTAATAAAAACCATATTTTAAACATCATTACTTTACCATATCCCATGCTAGTAATCTTACTAATGGATAAAAGGTCAAAGTGACTGAAATTGAAACTGTAAAACTTGCTCTTATGATCATATTGTACAAAGTACTCTTCATCACATCTTTCAGATACAACTTAATCTCAATCAATTCCTTAACAATTTACCTTAAGTGTGTTGTTTCATTCTCTAATTCCTCTTGTGTTCTGCAGGGCCATTCAATGAAGAGGTCACTGGAGATTGGTAGAGCTCAAGATGGACTCTACCATCTTTGCTCAACCTGTCTACAGAAGAACTGTTTTGCTTCTAATAAATGTGTTACCTCTAATGATAGTAAAGTAATTTATCAGTGTCATTCTCATTCATGTTCATGTACTCATTTATCCAATGTAAAATACTCATCTACTCCATGTCTTTCCACTCCCAATGTAATGACAACTATTTAAAATAATAAAAATATTGCTTCTCATTCTGTACATTTTGTACCTCATTTACAACTGTCTCATGATAATAGTGTAGATCTTTTGTGGCATTACAGACTTGGCAATGTGCCTTTTGTGAAAATAAAAAACATATCCTTCATCCCTGTAAAATTCTCTATCAAACAACCTTTTTTATGTGGTATCTTCCTTATGGCAAGACAGACCAAACTGTCATTCCCAACCAAATCACATAACACAATCAAAATATTTGAATTACTCCATGTTGATCTATGGGGGCCTTATCATGTTTTCACCCATGATAATTTCAAGTATTTTATTACCTTAGTAAATGATTTTAGCAAGACCACTTGGACACATTTACTGAGTTGTAAGTGCAATGCACTATCTATCCTTAAAGCCTTTGTTAATATGGTTGAAAATCAATTTCAAACTACAATTCAAATCATCAGATCAGACTATGATTTGAAATTTGCAAACCAAGAATCTATCTTTTTCTTTCAATCCAAAGGTATAATTCACCAAAAAACACGCGCATACACTCCACAACAAAATGGTGTGTGTAACGCCCCAAATTTTTTTTAGCTAAGACTTAAACCATCCTTCGTTGTGAGTAGGATTTTTCAGAGGAATTAGAATTTATTAAGTGTTAAGGTCACTAGATGTAGCACCTTGAGTTTCAAAAAGAATTAAATTGGAAATAGCAAAATCTAAAATTTTGCAAGTTAAGCTAAGTATGAGTTTTGGGTCAACTTCTAACAACCATAACTCCTATCTCAGGATGATTTAGGTGTACTATCGGATACCGTAGGAAAGAGCTTTGAATTATTTTTCCAACGCCGCTAAGTTTGCTCAGTTTCGATATCGTATGAGGGAGATGTGTCCATTCGAAGTTGGGCTGTCTAGATAAGGAAAGTCAAAACTGAATTTTAGAGGGGTATTTTGGTCATTTCCTTACCCAATCAGATTTAGTTCATTTTTAATAATATTTTAGGGGTCTAATCTGATTAGGTTAAGTTTTATAATCCTAGTCTACGTCTAGGGTTTTAGTTGAGAGTTCAAGAAGAGAAGAGGAGAAAAGAGAAAGGAACGAAGCGTTCGTCGAAATTCTTGAGAGTTCTTGTGGATTGTCGCCATGGGTTTGATCCAAAAGAGGTATGTAAGCTTCCATAGTGTTGGGTTAGTTCACTCATACGCCAATCATGTTATTTTCACCGAAATTTCATTCTTGAAGTTGAAAGATTAGAGTTCTTGATAGGTGTTCTTGAAGTTCATTCTAAATCTTGTTGTGTTGGGTTGTTTGATGATTTATTGAGATGAAATTGAGTATCTTGAGTGTTGTTTTCAGTAGATTAGAGTGTAATTAAGTTAAGTAATCGAATCCAAGTGGTTGTGAAAGAAACCGTTCGATTTTAGGCGAAATAGGGTCAGAAAAAGAGCAAGGAAACTTGTTGAATTTTCTGGGTTGGGGACTGACGCGATGCACCTGCCAGAGCTCCCCAAACCCACCTCTGAAGTCTAGGGGCTGGCGCCCTGCGCCACCCATAGCGCCAGGGTCGCCTGCCCCATCCAGTTTGTCGTCGGTTACCCCGTTTGAGTTCGTTTAAAGTGCACCTCCACTCTTTTTCGATTCTAACTACTCTAAGCTACTTCTAAACACTTAAAGTCATTCCTAACATGATCATAACCTTGAATTCATAATTCAACTTCAAGGTAGAGTTGAGAGTTAAGTTTTGAGAGTTCATTCGAACATTTCGAGAAAGTTCATTTGAGTCCTTTTGTGGAGCCTTCTACAACTTCTAGTAATTTGTTTCAAGACTCGAGCAAGTGAGTATGAGAGTGAGAATAATGTATTCATGAGTCTACCTTGTCATCATGAGATCTTTCTTATCATGAACCATAACTCTTGAATTCATAATTCACATTCAAGAGAGAATTAAGAGTGGAGTTTCAAGAAAGCCTTTTAGTTCAATTGTGAATCCTATGAGATCAACTATCGATTTGAACTAAGTTTTGAGGAAGTAAGTCAGAGAAAGAGAAGAGTCATATACATGAGTTCCAGGTAGTTTGTAGACCTTCGAGTCAAGTTGTTCATGCCCATAAATCCCGCATGAACTCCAGAAGTTGAGAATCTATGAGAGAAGTAGTATATTCATGTCCTAAGTCTTAAGTATTGAGTTTCTAACCCATTTGAGATTATATTCCTAATCATGAGACTATTACATGTTATTCATAAAGTCCTTGAGTTGGGTTATTCATGTTCATAAATTTCGCATGATCCCTATAAGTCGAACAATCTTAAGACGAGAAGTATATTTGAGTCCTTGAGTTGAGTAGTTCATGCTCATAAATTCCGCATGAAACCTCTGAGTTGAGCATTCTTGAAGTTCTTGAGTTTCAAGTATTGAGTTCTATCTATGGTTATTGAAAACTTTGCATTGAGTCATTCATGTCTCTAATTCGGCATGAACCATATTTTAAGAAGTCTTTTACAAATGTTTTAACTTTGTTTTAAGACTTAAGCTTTAAAGTTAAGTAAAGAGTAAGAGTAAAGTCTTTTATAAACGTTTTAACTTCGTTTTAAGACTCAAGTTTTCAAGTTAAGCAAAGAGTAAAGAGTTGAGTTCATTTCTCAAAAGTTATTAGGGAACTAAGTATTCCCAAAGAAGTTTATAAATATTTTCACATACAAGAAAGGAACTATGATTTCCAAAAGAGCCTTTGGGCTAGTTTTCAGTAAAGCGAACATCGATTCCAGGAGATGCATTTGGGCTAAACTTTGAGCAATTATCTCAAACTAAAGAAAGAGGTGTTTGAAACACATATGAGCTAAAGTATATTTTGGGAATAGTATTGAGCACCGAATTGAGGATGCGAGTTCATATTAACTCAAATCTCTATAAGAATCATGTAGCCAACATGGGATTTAACGGGTCATACTTTTTAGATGATCACGTAAGCTAAGCTAATGGATCCACTAAGTTAAGTAAGGTCATATACCGATGGCAAGGTATATGATGGTCCTTGGCAGCGCGAGGTAAAATGATGTATCATCACTATAGCTCTTAAGTGATGGTTGTCGGTTAGAGAAGCTCCCACAGAAGTTATTGTATTCTTATATACACAATTATTTGTATTTTTACATACATTTCAGAGTTATGTTGTATCCTTGCATACACACATAGTTGACATCATATTTTTAAACAGTTTGTTTCTTTATATTACACTTGTTTTTAATTGCTTTATATTGAAATTAGTTCAGTCATATTGAGTTGAGTATCCAAAGTCGAGTATCATATCTTTGAGTTGAGTATCTGATCTCTGAGTTGAGTATCTTATCCTTGAGTACTTCTGAGTTGAGTAAGTTAAGTAGTTTTGAGTATACTTGAGTATTCCTTTAGTTGAGTAAGTTTGAGAAGAGGTAAGCATGTTTCCTTTTATCAAGTTTCAAGCTTATGTTATGCTTTAGAATTCTCCTTACATGCTCGTACATTCCACGTACTGAGTCATTTGGCCTGCATCTTCTCATGATGCAGACACAGGTATTCAGGATCATCAACAGAAGATTCGTTGATACATCCAAGAGTTCGAATTAGCTATGGTGAGCCTCCTTGCTTTCAGAAAATTTCATTTACCTTTCAGTTATATCAGTTGTTAGGATGTCGTGGGTCTTGTCCCGACTTCCATCTTTATCAATTAGAGGCTTCATAGATAGTCAGTATAGTTGAGAAGTCTGTATCATTTATTTTATTAAATATTTTAAAGACTTAAGTTGCCAATTTTGGGGTGAGTTGAATATATTTTATTATTCAGAGTTTTCATTTTAGTTAAAGTTTGTATTTAAGTTTTGTGAACTTTTATATAAGTTTTTAAGCTTTGTATGCTTGAATCAGTTTTTCGCTTGTAGTCAGCCAGGATGAGGGTTCGCTTGGGGACCAGCAATGGTATTCGAGTGCCGGCCACGTCCAGGGTGTAGGCTCAGGTCGTGACAGTGTGGTAGAGAGAAAACATAAATACCTACTAGAAACTGCTAAAGCATTACTTTTTCAATCTAAATTACCAACAAAATATTGGGGATAGTGCATCCTCACAACAACCTTTATTATTAATAGACTATCATCTTTTATATTGCACAATAGTCCCCATTCTCATTATTGTACAACAAAGAACCTCAATATTCCTACATGAAAAACTTTGGTTGTTTGTGTTATCCCACCACACCTTAATCACATAGACCAAATTTGATCCCAGAGATACTCCTCATGTATTTATAGGATATCCTTTTGGTACAAAGGGCTACAAGGTGCTGAATCTGGTCACTCACAAAATCCATATGTCCAGGGATGTATTTCATGAGACAGTATTTTCTTTTTCTCTTCTTGATAAACTAAATCCTCATCATTCTCCCAGTTTATCCACTCTTGTATTTGACCACTCTCCCTTTTATGTGGTTGACACTCCTAATGATGTTTCTGCTAATGTGCCCAATCCTCATAATATACAGTGTGATCATGAAAATGAATGTGTTACAGCTTCAATACAGTTACCAGATCATTCACCTCATCTTGTTCAACAACCACTAGTCAGAATAATCTACCAGGCCTCACAAACCACCAGCTTACTTAAATGACTATGTTTGTACTAGACCACAACCTACTACCACTACTCTTCGAACCTTACATACTTCCTTCTCTAACCATCATCATGAAGCCTATACTTTTCTATATCCTGGGAAGAAGGCCATTGATTATAGGTGGGTGTACAAGGTCAAACACAAAGCCAATGGAAACATAGAGATATACAAGGCCAGACTGGTTGTGAAGAGTTACACCCAACACTATGGCATTGATTACACAAAAACTCTCTCATGTCATCAAAATGACCACATTTAGAGCTTTGATTGCCATTGTTGTGAAGAAGAACTAGAACATTTACCAACTAGATGTGAATAACGCTTTCCTGCGTGGAGAATTACATGAGAAAGTTTATATGACAGTCCCACAATGCCTACAGGTTCATAACACTGGGTTGGTTTGCAAGCTCAATAAGTCTTTGTATGGACTTAAACAAGCTAGCATGCAATGGTATGCCAAGTTATCTGATGTTCTTGAGTCCAGGGGATATACTTAGTCTCTCAATGATTACTCCTTGTTTTACAGGAAGAAAGGCCTCCCTACTGTATTTATTGATGTTTATTCAAATGACATTTTACTTACATGCACTGATCTTAAAGAGATTAACAACCTAAAGAAATTTTTACACAACCAGTTCAGAATCAAGGATCTTGGGAAGTTGCACTACTTCTTAGGTCTAGAGATTCTATATACTGAAGTTGGAATTCTTATTTCACAAAGGAAATTTGTCCTTAACCTCCTCAAGAAATATCAATTTTCTGAATACTCCAGTGTTGCCCCTCCCCTTGATACATCATTCAAGCTCAGGGCAAAAGAAGGGTAGCCTATTTTTTATCCCAGTTCTTATAGAAAATTGGTTGGAAAGTTAAACTTCCTTACCAATACCAGATTGGATATTGCCTATGAGGTTCAACACCTTAGCCAGTTCGTGCAAGATCCTAGGGAACCTCACATGAAAGCAACATACCACATGCTTAGATATCTTAAGAAGGATCCAATATTGGGTTAACTGACTTCTACTGATGATTACAAGGTCCAAGCCTTTTGTGATTCTGACTGGGGTGCTTGCCCAGATTCACGAAAATCAGTAATAGGGTACATTGTGCTACTAGGTTCTAGTCCAATCAGCTAGAAGTCTAAGAAACAAGAAATCATTTCACTTTCCTCTGTTGAAGCTGAATACAGATCCCTTCGAAAAGTAGTTGGCGAATTGACTTGGTTAGATTGATTTTTTGATGAATTTGCCATTCCTAGGAGTCGTTCATTTCCTGTTCATTATGATAGTCAATCTGCCTTACACATTACCAGGAACCATGTATTCCACGAAAGAACTAAACACATTGAAATCGACTGTCATTTTGTGCGTGCCAAGCTTCAAGAAGGCCTGATTTCTTTGCATCATATTGGGAATAATGATCAGTTGGCTGACATCCTCACTAAGGCCCTTACAGGGATCGAACACTCTGTTGTTCTAGACAAGTTGGTTATGCTCAGTTCACCTTCAACTTGAAGGGGGTATTGAGAATATTATCTAATTCTACTTTCCACGTCTGTTAATTAATATTAGTTTGAGTTAGTTAGAAGTTAGTTACGCAGCTCTGTAATTGCTTTCTTTGTAGAGTCAGTTAGATTTGTTATTTCTTCTAGAATCATCTTCAGCTCTATAAGTAGGAGTAGTCACGAATATAATTGTACTCAATTCATTCAATACAGTATAGAGAAGTTCTCTGTTGTTCTATCTTCATCTTCTCCAATGGAGTTTTCATGAATCCCGTTACCTGTAATTGATTTTCGGTGTTCTCAATCATCAAATCAACAGATTTATTAAATCAAAAAGCATGAGTATGTAAAAAGTATGAATGTACTAACAGTCTGTTTATATGTATAAAAAATGTGCATATGAATTCGACAAATCCAACAAAATTAAAAATCAAATTAAATTGAAGAAAAATAATCATATTTTTAGGTTTAATTTTTAATATTAAAAGTTGATTTGATTTTGATTTTAAGTTAAAAAATAACTGAAAATCTGGAGTCAAATCAACTATACATATAGCATTTGAAATTTAGAATTTTACAGGTATATTAAGATTTACCAAAGAATACCTGAAGTCCCGAAACACATGCATCTCCTATTTCCTAAAAAGTCTAGAAAGATTTACCTTTCATATTAGTACTTCAATATTCAAATATTTTCAAGTTCTCAAAACTAGATTATCGGGACTTTTTTTCACAAAACTTTCAAAAATAATAATCTAGTAAATGTATATCCAAACTTAACTTCAAATTCTAAAGATCACAATTGATTCGACAACACAATCTTCAAGTAAAACAAACAGCTAGTGGCAATATCTCTTTGCACCCTTTTGGCCATCAATATATATATATATATATATACACTTCATATTTTCCCTACAAATTAAAGAACATAGATATAAGTATGTATACTTTCTCTTTTCCCTCCAAAGCACATGGATTTAAAAAGAATGAATAGAGAAAAATGGGCAAACTTGAAGGAATAGGACTTTAATGTGTTTGGCATACGACCACAAAGACAGTATCATTATATTACCCATTTGCAATTAACAAATATTAATAAAGTGTATATATATATCACTCTTTCAGTTAACCAACGAGATATCCATCTTATAACTACTACAAAAGAAATTCCACACATGCAATTTTTGGTGGAAATTGTAATCATGTTGTCTCCCAAAACAATTAGGAAAAACAGAGATTTAATTCCCATTTTTTTATAACAAAGTTTGAGCAGAAGAAATCCAAATGTGTCGGTAATTAAAGATTCTTTAATCACTAATTGTTTAAAAAAAAAAGGTGTAAAAGTGGCTCTTTTGGAACAGAGATTACGGAGATAATTAAAGTGAAAAAATTATATTAACGCGTGGATCACTAAATACTGCTTTGTCCCTTTTTTCACACTAGAATAATCTAAAAGCTTCTTCTTCTTCATTTCCTTTATTTCTTTTTATTTTTAAATTTTAATTAATACATTGGAAATTCTCTTTACCAAAAAGTTCAAAGCACAACCATCTTAAAGTGGGGGTAGTCTATGGGCTGAAAATTCGGTATTAGTAGCCAAATTTGATTACCTAAATGATTGCAAAAAATAATAAATTATTTGTGAAACTAATTTAGCAATGATGAATCTTTATAGGATAAAATTAACTCATTTTTTTTACTTGTCATATTTATTTAAAATAATTATTTTAAAATACTTATCATTTAATTAAAACAAAAAAGAATGGAGATTGGATTCTTTATATTTTTATGTTACTCAGACTAATGTGGAAGAGATTAATTAATATAGCAAGAGCAAGACATAATTTAAAATTAAAATAAAAAATAAAAGTAAATTAATCAAAATACACTTTTTATTTAGAATTTTTGTCGAAAGGGAATGCAAAAGAAAAATTGAGCAGTAAAATGAATAGGAGAGAATCGGATTAGGATCAATTAGGTGTGAGATTGATATTTCAATCTTTCTTCTTAGAACATACTAATTTGACCAATTGTTTCTTCTTCTTTAAAAAAAAACAAGATTTATAACTCAATTTCATACTAAATAGAAAATGTAAATTGTATGTCATATATTACTAGACCTTCGTCATAGTTTTTTTTGGGGGGATGGATATTAATGATGGCGGTGAAAAGGGACTCCTAATTAGTAGTACAATATTTGCTAACCTAATGATGGTTAAGTCCCTTGCCTATGATTTAGTGTCTGGGCTTTTTGTTTCATATATGATCCATAATTAGTCTTTTCAAAGTTCCAAAATGAACCCACATTATTTCTAGTCAAAGTCTTTTCATTAATCCCTTATTTATCCTAAATAGCAGGTAATAGTAATACTAGTAATAATTATTCAGACCAGTTTGAAGAGAGATCAACTTGCATTGTGCCTCTCCAAATATTTTGGCATGCCCACCTTTTCACGTGAATGACCATTCACTTCTTGGTCTCATGATATTATTATTTCATGTTAATACCTGTTCCATAGAGGCGTTATAGCAACTTATATATGGTGCTACAATTAATTAATCAAGAGATTAAGAGATATTATATACCCCTACTATTTTTTGCTCTTTTAGTGACTCAAATTCGTTTATATGCCTAATCCATGTAGCATGGATGGTCTATTCAGCAATACAAAATATCCATGCATAACTTGTTTAAGGATCACAATCTTAAAACAGGAGGTGTAGAGTTTTTGCCACTTGATCAACCCATCTCGTTGAAGCAAAGGAACATCATTTGTATTTGCTCAATTTTTAAAGTTTTTATATATTTATAATGACCATCTCATATTTATCGATATGTGTAAGCTAAAGAATAAAGAGTGAAAAGGGACATTTTTATTTATCTTTTACGAATCTGCAACTTCACTAAACTTGCATGCTTAGTTAATTAGTTTATCTTTTTAGATCAAGTATGTTCAAGTATCTTTTCTGATATCGAACATAAGACTCACGATTGTTTATTACACATAGGTTTACATTAAAATAGTTCCAGGAGAAACTATTTTTTTTTTCTTGAGGAATATTACCTGAAAAGAAAAAAATTAAAATATAGTACACGAAGAATAACATAAGTGGGAATTTTAGAATACATTCCCTCCCTTTTTCCATCTTGATTAATTAATTTTAATACAAAGATAGAAAACCAAACCACACTTTTAACTTTCTGAGCCTGACAATCATAGCTCACTCTTGTAAAACAGCGAGCGCAACGCATTCACGGAATTACTGAATCTTCTTATCCGCTGAAAAGATCAACGGCTCAGATTAACTACGAGCTCTCCCCCTATTTTCTCATCAGATTTACACCTCCTTCCTATTATTCATTAACTGATCTGTACATTAACCCCTAATTTTATGTTATCTATTTTTTTTTATCTTTTAATGGGCAATACAGTAAATATTAAGAAATACACTTTATTAAGTTTAGCTATGAAGAACAATAGCTAACTTCTCTTCCTGATGAAATTTGATTTGCCTAGCAATGAAATCCTCAATGGCTTTCTGAAACTCCTCATTGCTTAATTCATCCACTGGATAAACCGTTTCCGATGGATCAACGGAATTATCGATTTTCCGGTACATCGCTGTCTCCGATCTACGAAGCTTACCGTATATTTCCTTGTTACTTCCCCTTTCAAACTTCGCCGATTTAGTTCTCCGTGGAATTTGAGAACAAAAATCCTTTTCAGTTTCCGTCTCTGTTTCTTCGGAACCGTCTGATTCCGAAATCGTCTGAGCATTCACTTCAAGTATAGTTTGTTTGTCTTGGTAGACAGTTTGTTCACGTGCCGGTGCGGAAGAGGAGTTTCCGGCGGTGAAATTCCCGGAGCATTCTTCCTTTTCGATGAATGAATCATAGAGTTCAGTTTCGGTGTTATTTGAGATCTTTGATGAATCGCCGGAGAATCGGCCAGATTTGAAGAAGAGAGTGAGAACGATGACGTTGCTAATAAGGAAAATGAAGAGAGGGCTAAGTATTGTGGAGATAAGTTGCCGGAAATACTCGCCGGATATTTTGACGACAAAAGGTAACCGAGTAGAACTCCATAAGAGCACAAAAACTCCAACGCAAAGCTCAACAATTCGAAAAAGCTTGGCAACGCTTTTGAAACTGTGGAATATCAGAATTACTCTGTTTTCCATTTTTTCAGTACCGAAATCGAAAGCATCCATTTGTAGAGCAATGAAAACAAGCTATGCTGATCGATTGAAGGATTGAAAAAGTTGGTTTTTCACAGAAAAATCTAAAGGAAATTTGAGTAGATATGTAGTGACGGTTTTGCTTATTATTTACTGAGAGAAGAGAAAATGAGTGAGGAATTTAGATTTATTGGAAGCAATAGAAGCGTTTTAAATGAATAGGTCCTGCCATTTTATAGAGTAGTAATATTGTTGCGTGGAATAAACAATACGATTTTACAAAAGCTATTTAGTATGTTTTAATCAGACGGCGAATAATTGAAAAAAGAAAAATCCTCTGTTGTGTTTGGTCAATAATAAATAGAAAAATATATGACAGAAGACTCATAAGTTGATATTCAAAGAGTTCTAACAGAGGTTCCAATAAAGATTTGATTTTGTAGTTTTGTATAAATCTATTTAAATTTTAGGTTCCAATAAAGATTTGATTTAGTAGTTTTGTATAAATCTATTTAAATTTTATGTCTTTCATCTTTTATGCCATTGAAAAAGTGTTTTTTTTTAAAAAAATTAATAATTTATAAGTGATAATAAGAGATTATTTTTATGATCATGTTTAGAAAAAAATCTTGTTTAATCTTGTTCAAATCTCGTAAAAAGCTTTCTTTCTTGTTTCTATTCTCTCACAAATGTTTTTAAAAAAAACGTGAAATTTTATACTCTTTAATTCAATTTATATGACTCAATTATTTTTAATCTATTTCAAAAATATTGATATATTTTTAGATTTAATAGAAATAATTTAACTTTAAAATATTCATTTTATTTTAAAATGATTTAGAATCACATAAATTTTTATGATTTATTTTTAATAATAAATTTTTAAAATATTTTTTTTTCTTACACTTCCTACAATTAAACTATTTCACATATAAATTGGAAGGGAGCTAATGATTTTGATTTTTAACTACTATAATCACAACTTCAATTTAACAGCTTAGGCTCCCGCTTTTTGCTATACTTGGAAAAACATGATAAATTACTTGCAACACCCTTATAATATTGAGTAAGTTGCGAATGCACCCCCGTCTGTTTGAAATTTTTTTAAAAATATAGTACAATTATAACGTATATTATGAAATTAAATATTTAGATCCCTTGTATAATAACTACCTCCCACTTATGAAATTATATCAAATAATAAGTACTCTTTAAATTTTAATATGTCATTTAGTCAATTTTCTCTATGTCAAATATGTTGTTATATGTTATAGTTGTTTTACATAATATTTGGTTGAATAATTTTAACTTATATTAAGAGAAAATCTATTTCAAATAAAACTTAATTGCTATGGTAAAATATTATCATAGAAGATGAATATTATAGAGAGATCGAATTATATATAAATCAATGGATTTGCACCATTAAAATATAAGCGGTATCTTTAAAATATTGAGGAGTATTTTTGAGTTTTACTCTGAATCTAATAGAAATAGATTCATCTTTTTGTTTAAAGTTAGTCAATTACGTATTGATTTCTAGACTACAAAATTGAAGAAAACAATCACTGATTCTTCAAACGCTTCCAGCTCGTTAAATTTGTTGAATTCTTATACTTACTTTTGTTATGTTTATTAGCACTATTTTCTTCTAATATAAAAAAGACTTCTAAAAGTTGTGTTTAAAGGTGAGAAAATGATTAAAATGGTCCTTAATGTATGAGTAATGCTTTATTTTGATCTTTAATATATTTCATTTGATTGAAATAGTCCTTAATGTTTGACAAAAGAGTTTGTTATGGTCCTTAATATATATCACTTGATTGAAATGGTCCTTAACCCAAAATAAAAAGTGTTCATTTTGATCTTTTGCCCTAAATCTAACGAATTTATAAATTTAAAAAGTGTTAAATTTAACAATTGACCCTATGTGGATAACAAAATTCACTATTATTGTCTTCTTTATGCTATCCAAAGAAAGAATTACATAAAATCTAACACCATTTTCTCTACTTTCTCCAACAAATATACTATTTTTTCTTTGTTAAAATATTATTTCATTGACCTAATACCAGTTTTTATTTTAAACAAGAGAAAATAGTAAATTTTAGTGGAGAAAGTAGAGACAATAATGTTAGATTTCATTGAATTTTCTTTGGAGTTAATAAAGAAGACAATAATGATGAAATTTATTAGTCATATGGATCCACAGTTAAATTCAACACTTGTGTTTAAAAAAAATATGTTATAGTTAGAATAAAGCACCAAATTGAACACTTTTTGGTATATATTAAGGACCATTTTAATAAAATAAATTATATTAAAAACTAAAATAAACACTTTTATTATGCACTAAGAACATTTTCAATCAAGTAAAATATATTTAAAACAAAAATAAAGCATTATCCATATGTAAAAGATCATTTGATCATTTACTCGTTTAAAGATAGTCATAGAAATTGGACAATTTGCTGTTGTGTTCTCTACAAGTTATTTGCGTACTGAAGTTCATCCGGTCAACGTTTCAAATCAAAACAAAGATAAAAAAAAAAAAGAAGAAGGGAATCTAAAGTGGAACTTTTAATTATTTGACTAGACTAGATACAAGTTTCTATTATCCCCGGGTTGATAGGAAGATGGTCATAAATTAATTAGGCCTCGTTATGTTTTTATTAAAATTAAAACATCTTACAGACATTTGATGAATAATGATGATTGTATCATGTAATGGTAATTGAAGATGATATAGTTCAAAAAGATAATAGGTCTTTTAAGATCAATTACTTCATGTGATTTTAAATTCTAAATTGGGAAAATTGTATGAAATAACAAACTATTAATTCAAATTAAATGTTATAACCATAGTTTATTTTATTTGTAATTCGCAGCAAACATCTATTTTTTTGCCATCTAGTTCGATATACAATTAGTCATTTTCGGTATATACAATTACCCATTCGGTATACAAATGTATAAAATGCGTTTGTGTTTGTATAAAGCGAGAGAAAAATGTATATACAAATACATAAAATTTTCATCCTATACACTTAGAATTATACAAATACAGATCTTTTTATACAAATTACAATTTATATAAAACTGAACAATTTGTATAAAATTGGATGTATAGATCTAGCGAATTATACAAATCAAAAGCTTCATAGCAAATATAAAATTTGTTATGGAGCGCAATTATGCAAACTATAGCTATAACATACAAATATGATTTTTATGGTTGCTATATGTGAAAGTTGGTCATTTAAATTTATCTCATCCTTTTTTAACTAGTTAAATTTACATCTAACAGCAAATAGCTAAAATTTAACTAGTATTTTTTTTTTTCGAATTCCCTTGTTATATATATATGGTCGGGTTGCATTATTGCAATTCTTGTACTCTGTTTTCTAGTTTAAAACTGCAATAATATAATTTATTTTATGGAAAATCTATTTTGGCAATTGTTCCCTAACCTCCACTTTCCTATTTTGGTGTGTATAGTTGAAGGACGATATGGAAGAAAGCAATAAAACTTTACCACGATTTGAACTCTATGGGTTTATGTCTCATGGCTAAATCTTTTTTCACCTAATCTTACTACAATTCAATGTTTTTTTACTATTTTTATAAGTTAGGTACATCATTTTTTATTTTTTTATTTTTTTTTACAGAGGTTAGATACTGAAGAAAGAAACCTAACCAGATTCTGATGGGAGCCTCGGGAGGGTACATGTAACAGTGACATTTTATTAATTAAAAGACAAGTCTCTATTTATGACACATATGACCATCTTTGAATTACTACATTATTGCGCTCTTCTCTTTATTTTATTTATTACTTTCAAATAAACAAATACTCTTATGTTATTTAATTTAAAATCAATCTAGTCCATTGGATTTTTTAGGAGATAAAGTATATGAAATTAACCCCAACTTAGAGATTGATTACACGAGGGGAACCTCTTAATTAGGGGTGTACATAATTGGGTTCATTCGAGTTTTTCAAATATTAAACTAAATTATTTATATAAAAAAATTAAATTTATAAACCAAATCAAACTAATAAAACTCGGGGGGTTTTCGAATTTTTCAACCTCGGATTGGTTCGAATTTTTCAAATATCAAACCAAATCATTTAGAATTTTTGATTTTTTAAATCAAACCAAACTAATAAACCTTGGATTTTTTTTCTTTGGGTTTTTGGATTTTTCCGATTATTCATACAAACATATAATTAACTTGTACTCCAAATATTTCTTAAGTCTAACCAAAATATAACTATCTAAGGTGTTTCTTAAGAAAATAACACAAAATATGAGATGAGCGATGAAACTAAAATATTCAATAAAAAATGATAATGAAATCATATAAAATAAATATTTCAAATTGATAATTCATAATGAAAATGATCATAATTTAAAAGTATTAAATCATGCTCAAATAAGTCTAATAAGTATTAATTACATGATTAAATATTAAAGAATAAATATTTAACATTATTGTCATTTATAGTGTTTAATTAATTTATTGTGTTAGTATTAGTATTGAATTGATTTTGAATTGAGCTTATTAGAGTTACTAATATCGATGGACTATAACATTTATTGTACCATTCAAATTTTTAAATCTCAAAAAAACTTTAAGAAATATGTTAAAAGATAAAAATTATGAAAGCGTACAAGTAAAATTTAGAAATTACATCAAAGTAAATTATTTTATGTTTAAAATAAATTTTTAAAATTATATGTATAATGTCGGGTTGGTTTGATCTCGGGTTGACTTTTTCTAGTAAAAACCAAACCAACCCAAGTATAGTCGGATTTTTTTCCAATACCAAACCAAGTCAAACCAAACTATTAGTCGATTTTTTTTTTTGGACTTAATTTACGGTTTGATTCGATTTTGTACATCCCTACTTTTCAGTATATTAAACTTAGACTTTAAAGGGAAAAAAACTTACCCTGTGAAAGCATCAAATGATTGATGAAAAAATAATCTATTCACTAGTATAACATATTTTTGTTTAACCATATAAAATAGGCCTAAAAGGGTAAATTTAGGAATTGAGGATAACCCGCAATTACTATAACATTTGCCTTCCGGTGAACATTGGGAAAATATTTCATTGTGTAATAGGTTGCAAACCACACAGAAAAGATAAACCACATTAGTTAAGTTTTATGCAACAGACTAGATTCAGAAAACATTGAAAATGTTCAATCCTGAATCATAATGTGGATAACCACCGTCCAAACTAGGAATTTAATTACTTCAATGTCACATGAATTTTTCAAAAGAGGCTAAATCTAGGAGTTGGGAAAATGGGACCACCATTAAGTGCAAGGCGAAGAGACTAGAGAGGGAGGAAGGAGGCGTACGGCAAAATGGCAGCACCATTTACGCGTTAACTGGTACGTCCATCACTTTCCCATCCATGAATCTAATTCTCAATTCTATAGCCCATTTGACCAGTCCACCTCGTAAATTCTTTGTTTCAATTAGTAATATGAAATGCTTTGAATTTCAAAAATCAAATAAATACATAATTTTACTTTCGAAAAACGAACTATTTCATATAAAATTTAAACAGAGTACTTTTTTTTCCGTCCTGTTTACTACACTACCATTCCCTGTTATGTGACTCTTTATCCATGTTTACAAAAGCAATAATGGAATGGGACTTGTCTCGAATCTAATTCCACACCATGCAATGCTTCTTATTTCTAAACACGTAACCTTTTAGGCTAACCCTCGTAGGTGCCTTTTGATTTGCCCCATTCACAGGTCTAAAAGGATATACTCTCTAAATTATATATTCCAATTTATGTGGTGTATTTTTTTATTTTTTTTGGTTAGTGAAAAAAATAAAATTTTAATTTATCTTAAATGGAATAATTTATAGCAATATAAATATTTATATTCTATAGCTTAATTTAAAACTTTTTCTCTATTATAGAGATAATGTAATTGGTTAAAATAAATCACATAAATTGAAAGATGGAGAATATTTAGTATGTCTCATGCACGCTTTACAACTTTGATAGAGATATTACTGTATCTTAAATTGCATGTCGTCTCGTAACATTATCCTTTTAGATTTTTCAACTTATATTATTCTTCATACCTTTTTTCGCTTATGGTTAAAATTAATTAATGTCTGATAACTACATGGGATACATAAGGTTGCTGTGAAAAATTCCACCACAAATAGGGGTGTACATGGTCGAATTGGTTTGGGTTTTTTAAATATCAAATCAAATCATTTGTGTCGGGGAAACCAAATTAATAAAACTCGGGTTTTTCAACCTCAGGTTTTTTCGGATTTTTCCGGTAAAGTATTCATACAAATATATAATTTATTTGTACTTCAAATATTTCTTTAGTCCTATCAAAATACAACTATTTAAGGTGTTTCTTAAAAAAAACACAAAATATGATACGATTAATGACACTAAAATATCCAAAAATAATAATAAAAATAATGAAATCACATAAAATAAATATTGCAAATTAACAAGTCATAATGAAAATTATCATAATTTAAAAGTACTAAGTCATGCTAAAATAAGTTTAATCAGTATTAGTTATATGACTAAATATTAAAGAAAATTAAAGTTAGATGATGTATTTTAATTGTTTAAACCAATGTAAAACTAAAGAATAAATATTCAATATTATTGTCATTCTTAGTGTTGAATTGATTTTCTTTTTGCATTAGTATTAATTTGATTTTGATTTAAGCTTTATTATAATTATCAACATCTGTACTGTGGACTATAATCTTTATTGGACCATTCAGAATTTTAAGTTTCAAACTTGAAATAATATATTAAAAGATAAAAACTATGAAAAAGTATAAAAAGTATTTAAAATTTATATCATCAAAGTAAATATTTTTATGTATAAAATAAAAATTTAAAATTATATATATAATGTCGGGTTGTTTTTTTTTAGTTAAAACCAAATCAACCCAAATATAGTCGGGTTTTTCCCCCAATACTAAATCAAGTCAAACCAAATTACTAGTCGGGTTTCCCCCCCGATTTGACTCTATTTGCGATTTGATTCGATTTTCGATTCGATTTTGTACACCCCTAACCACAAGCATCTATGGACTCTTTAATATGATTTGTAAATTTTTCATTTTTAAAACTAAATTATCATTGAAATAAGTTCTCGCGGATATCAAAAGTAATAAAGAGAATATTATTGAATATTGAGTCTGAATCATAAATCACTCATATGAACCGTGTGCTCATTTGCTTACCTCGATTAATTTTATGAAATATCTGTAACCTCCCACTAATAACATATACATAGGTAACTCTATCCACCATAGAAGTTGTTTTTTCTTTAACCTGTCGTTTTCGTGCACTTGGAATCAATGTCTTTGTATTTTTGGTTGGTCTAATCCCAAGTAGCTTGCTATCACGGGAGTAGCAAAGCAGGTGGAACAACATGGTTGGTACATGCTACTCCTACTTATTGTGTATTATAAAAAAAAATATAGTAAAACAAAAGACGAAAAATTGAACGTGGAATTTTTTTACAATGGCCACAATTGAGGGCATATGTTCTTTGAGCGTGAAGTATATTGTTTGTATTCTTATTTTTAAACATACAATGCAGGTAAATATATTTTCCCCTTCGCCTTATTTTCATGTAAAAGGAAAAGAAATTAATTTTTTTTTGTTGATTGTTTAATTTCTCCCATATTCTACTCTCTTCTTCCCCCCCTTTCACCAACAATGCGCTAAAGAAGTCAAATATAATTGCCCTCAACATGTGCTTGTTTCACTCATTTCGTCTTTCAGAGATATTTATGCAAGAATTCATAAACAATTTTTTTTTACTATGAAACTCTTTGAGGCAAAGCTAGAATAAATTACTTGACAAATAGATGAGACTCCACCTTTAGAGTCTGATTATATAATCAGTGGGCCAACCTCCATACTATTTTCAAAGAATTCAATATCTCTCTCCATATATATATATAAAATGTAATAGTTGTAGTAGTAATAGCAAGCACTAAAAATGATACTACTATAATAGTTGGCAAATGGAATTTTCTTGCAAATGACTTTTCACATTTCGATTAAACAATTACAAACACTTTTACCGAATAAATTAATTATCCCATACGCAAACAGACAATTACTTACTCATAAAATTAACTTTAACATCTACACTGTTTATATACCCTCCTTTTTTCTATCGTGTAGCTGTATCGGATACATGACAAAAACAAAAATGAAATAAAACAACAAAGGCTGTTTTGAAGATCTAGCTTCTATCTGTTACTTGCACAATTTTCTGCAATAACTCTGTTTACCATGTTTTTTCTTCCATGAATCAAAAGGGCAATAATGCGTACTGTTCATGGTCTCGTCGATTGTGTTACATTTGTGCCTCAGAAACGTTTGCAAATTTTCAACGCAAAGCTCTAGCTACCTAGCTGCTACGTGATATTGTTTAACATGACATAACTTCTGTATGGATATATATAAAATACATTTCATGTTAAGGGTGAAATAGAAGAAGTGTACGTAAAGTTAATTATATTCAAATTTAGAAGTGTATGTAGCTTTTTCTAAAAATAAATGGACTAACAAAAATTATGTCACACAACCTGAAAAACTTTTTCATGGGACCATTACAAGTAATTTTCACTTAATCAACTTAGTAATTAATGAGTGATTTCTGATTTGGATTAGTAATATTCTATACTTTTTTTTTGTCTTCTACCCGTGTTGGGAATCGATATTGAAGTTTAATTGATTTGGATTTACGTCATCTAAAAACCATTTGAAGCACTCCCTATCATAGTGTTTTTTTTATATCTAAGACTCAAATCTAATTAAATCTTTAACGCAAATCATAAAACGAAAAGTTATATTTTTACCGACTGATGTGGGAATCTTCATAAGTTATATTATCTGATTAACATATATACATTTAATCTTGACCAGGAGAAATTTGTTTTGCGACTTAATAATAGTTAAAATATCCAACTTAATCATAGTCATGTCCCAAAAAAGATAGGTTGAAAGAATTAAAGAAAATTATTAATTAAAGAGTATCGGATATGTTGAAAAATATGGGCTCCATGTCCTTAACAAGATTATCCTAAAAAGTGGCTGTTACCCTCGTGGTGGAGAATCTGCTGCCAGTGAAAGCTTATGGTTCTGATGAAAATTGACAAAAGGCAACTGATTTTCAACATATAATTTCCCAAGAGAATTTGAATTTGTATTTTAGATAATTATATATATAGTAGAAGAATATAACTTATAAGAACCCACAATAGAAGCAGCTTGCGTGTAAAGAGGTTGAAGAATATTTGTAAAGGCCATTTAGGCTAGTCATCTTTCAGATAAACCCACAATACTATATCTTATTTTGCTTCTTTTATGAGACAACTTATGCGGTCGAACTCATCCCTTCAAAAAGATTAAATACGACAACCTCCTCTTTGCTTTCTTTTTTTAATTCGAAATGACTTATATCCAACTTTATTTATTGATTTATCTTATATCCATATATAAAATTGTTTTCGTGTAATAGTCTAGCTAGGAATATATACCATTTTTTTACATTACTAACTAAAAGTATGAATTATTAGTGATTTGACTTCATGAATATATTTAGTGGTTATCGATTAGTGTATAGAACTTAAACTCTTTAGTAGTGGACAATTGTTTTATGCTTTTAATTTGAATTTTGGCATTGCATGCATGCATGTGGAGTTTTCTAGCTACTAATTAATAAATGGAGAATATGAAACTGATTTGCATGTGTGTCACCATTTATTTTAAATTGTTATATTTGTGTATTCGAAATTTTGTTCCATCAACTCAAAGCGAATCAAGCATCAAACTTGTTCTATGGTGATTGTATATGTAGTAGATTAAGATATTTTGCATGCGAATATGCCGTCGTTTCCGCGTCAAATTCGTGTATGGCACTACTCACTTAATACCCCAGTTATTTGTATTATCTATATTTTCTTTTTTAATCTATTTAAATAAAAAATATTTTTTTGGGTAATTTTTAA
>JAJOOS010017147.1:0-29589 GCA_029582725.1 Solanum chiquidenum
TTTTTTTACAAAATCGCTGCCACAGCAGCGATTTTTAATTAAAAAAATAGAAAAATTTTTTTTAGACGAAATCGCTGCTTGGGCAGCGATTTTGTCATTTTGTCAGAGGAAAATCGCTGCGTCAGCAGCGATTTTGCCCTTTTGGTTAAAAAAAAAAGTGATGTGCCCTTTTGGAATTTTTGACAATTTTTTTTGCCCTTTAGGCTCCGGACTCATATACTTACTATTATATTAAACTGATATCAATGATTTGATTGTTGGTTAGAGTTATGCAAATATTATTATGAATTGCATTTATTGTTGATCAGAGTTATGCAAGGAATTGCATTTATTGTTGATTAGAGTTATGCAAATAATACTCTGAGAAAATATCTCCAAGGTTGAGATAATGTGGAGATGGACAGATAACCATTTAAAGACACTTGAAGAGCGAACAATACAATATTATTATAATTCTTATCTATATATTTCAATATTAAAAACTAAATTCATGAAGTAACAAGATAGTGTCACATTCTCGGACTATGAATGCCCGTTCTTGTTGGTGTAATCAAGAAGGAAATTCCAGTACATAGTAAAACATCATAATCTTTTTAATAGTTTTAGTGTAATCAAGAGTAATAAATTATAGTTTTAGTGTAATCAAGAGTAATATTTAATTAGTGAATAAATTAGTTGTTCAATTATAAAAGTGTGAAGGAAGTGAACGGCGTAAATGATAAACGACAAGAAAGAAGCCTATAAAAGCAAGATACTTTCCAAAAAGAGCTTCAGAAAACAGAAAGTTTCTTTATAGCAGCATCTCAGAAGATTCATAGTCGATGCTGCACATAATATAATACTCTTTTTTTAAAAAAAAATAAAAATTGATATTTGATATCAATATTGAAGCCTAATTATTTTAAATACGCGTGTAGGCCCCATTTAGGCAGATACGCTCCCTAGTCCCTACCAAAAAGAAATTCATATTCATGCTCAAACTCAAAAACTCTAATTAATGGAGAAGCAAACTCATACGCTGTATCACATACTTGGTCATAATATAATACTCTTATAAATACTGAGTACTATCTTATTCGAACCTCTGCTTCAGAAACAGAGCTTATTGAGTGTTGAAACTGAAAAAAGAAAAAAAAACAGAGAAGAAGAAAAGGAAAAACAGTGAAATCATCAATGTCTGACTTACAGTTTTTTCTTTTTCTTGTTCCTCCAATCTTGGCAGTCCTTATTATTCTTAATCTATTCAAAAGAAAACACAAATTTCAAAATCTTCCACCAGGTGATATGGGTTGGCCTTTTCTTGGTGAAACTATTGGTTATTTGAGACCTTACTCAGCTACTACTATTGGAGATTTCATGCAAGATCATATCTCAAGGTAAATTTATTAGAACTTTTTTTTTTTTTTTTTTTTTTTTCTGTTTCTTGAATTTTTGTGCTGAAAATTTTGATCTTTTTTCAGGTATGGGAAAATTTTCAAGTCAAATTTGTTTGGAGAGCCAACAATAGTTTCAGCAGATGCTGGGCTAAACAGATACATTCTGCTGAATGAAGGGAGATTATTTGAGTGTAATTATCCAAGAAGTATAGGTGGGATACTTGGTAAATGGTCTATGTTGGTTCAAGTTGGACAAATGCATAGAGATATGAGGATGATCTCTCTGAATTTTTTGAGCAATGCTAGACTCAGGAATCAACTTTTAAGTGAAGTTGAAAAGCATACTGTGCTTGTTCTTGGCTCTTGGAAACAGGATTCTGTTGTTTGTGCACAAGATGAAGCAAAGAAGGTAAATAAGTGGAGTTTTATTTTTTTCACGGTACTTCGATTATTCGTTGTACAGTAGTTACTGTTCATCTTTTTTTCTTCCTAATGCTTTTTTAGTATTTTGTTATGATTTCTTCATTTTCGTAATTTTCTTATCGTTTTCTTAAACCGAGTCTATCTGAAACAACCACTCTTCCTTTCAAAGCAGGGATAAAGTTTGCATACACTGCGTTCTTTCAGACCTCACTTGTATGATTACACTTGTTGTTGTTGCTGCTGCTCTAACTTTGGAAATTGTTGTTGTTTTGTGTGTGAAATTTCTACAGTTTACATTCAACTTTATGGCAGAACATATCATGAGTCTACAACCTGGAAATCCAGACATAGAGAAGCTGAAGAAAGAGTATATTACATTTATGAAAGGAGTGGTTTCTGCTCCATTGAATTTTCCAGGAACAGCTTACAGAAAGGCCTTACAGGTATTATTACATATCAACATATCAATTTAAGTGATTAAAAGCGAGGTACAACGTGCTTACACCCCTTTAATGTGTTTACTTATTTTTAAGTTATGAATTATTTTTCTCTTTTCTACAGTCTCGATCAACAATTCTTGGATTTATCGAGAGAAAAATGGAGGAGAGGCGTAAGGAAATGAACGGAAACGAAAACGACCTTCTAGGTTGGGTTCTGAAAAATTCAAATCTCTCAAAGGAGCAAATTCTTGATTTGCTACTAAGTTTGCTCTTTGCTGGCCATGAAACTTCATCAGTAGCAATAGCTCTGTCTATTTTCTTCTTAGAAAGCTGTCCTGCTGCTGTTCAACAACTAACAGTAAGCTCAAATAATCAAATACTTTTAGTGAATTTTCTTGAAATCCACTCTTTAATTTATTTTTTTCTTGCTCGTAATAAATTCAGGAAGAGCACTTGGAGATTTCCAGGGCAAAAAAGCAGTCGGGAGAAACAGAATTAAATTGGGATGACTACAAGAAAATGGAATTCACCCAATGTGTAAGTTTATACCCTTTAGCTTATCAACTCATTTAAAAGATAATTGTTGTACACAAAGTACGATTGTTGTTACATGTTACATACATTAATAGTGTAAAAATTCTATATACATTGATAACACATAAGTTATGCTAAAAAAAAATTTCCTTCACTTGTAGGTTATTAATGAGACTCTAAGGCTTGGGAATGTAGTCAGGTTTCTTCACAGGAAAGCTGTGAAAGATGTTCGATATAAAGGTACTATTGTATGATGATGCATGGCTGCAGCTTTAATATCTGATTTGGTTTTGCCTTTTTAATAATCTTTTTGTTATTGTTCTGTTTTTCAACTTGAAAACTCAAAAAAGGTTATGACATTCCATGTGGATGGAAAGTGTTGCCGGTGATTTCAGCAGCGCATTTAGATCCTTCACTTTTTGACCGACCTCACGACTTTGATCCTTGGAGATGGCAGGTTAGTCAATTTTGCATTTAAACCTTATTCTAAATTGATAGTTTTGTGTACAAAGCATCCCGCGTTATTAAAGTCTGGTAACGGTCTTAACTTAACTACTCAAGGGTGTGATGTATACCCAAATACAAGCATTAGTAAAAGCTTTCACGACTCAAACTCATAATCCATAAATCACACAAAAACAACTTTATTCTTGCTCCAAGTGCTAGTCCAATTCTAAAAATATTTAATGGATAAATGTAACTTAGTAAACTAAACCTTACAACTTTTTTTTTAATGATAGACGTGAGAAGAGCTAAAGGAGAGTTAAATTTGAAAGAAAAAAAAGTAGTTTTTAATGTTTTAATGCATCCACTTACAATCCACCAATTTTAGTCGTCTTACTTGAGGTTGCACATGAGAGTCGTGGGATGATGTGACAAAAAATTAAAGGAAGTCACACCTCTAATTTTAAGAACCAAATATGTGCTTTAAGATTGGAACAAGGGATGATATTATTCCCAAAAGAAGAAACAATAATTAAATGGATAAGGGAGTGAATTAAGACAAGGTTGGGGAGAGTGGAAAAGAACATTCTATGTAGGCCGTTTGTTGGGTCGCATGATAGAGCATATAAAATATCATCAATCAAAAGCAAGGTGGGATTTAGCCGTCCAGGTAATCATAATAATCCACAGAAAGGGACCCAAACCAAAATGAACCGTCACAATAAATTCTTGCACAGATGCTGCATTATGCACGAAGAAAAACCCCACCTTAAGCTTAAAGATGTGCAAATAATAAGCAAGGACTCTACCGGCCAGAAATATGGTGGGACGGACTAAATTCTCTTATCTTTAGTAAGAGATTTTGAGTTCAAGTGTTCAGTTGGAGTGGATGTGAAGGGTAAGTGTTCGGTTCATAGGAATCATGATAATTTTCGAACCTTGTATATGTATTTAAAAAACTTCATCAAATAAGTATAAATATTTGATTTAAAACTCTTATCAAATGAATTGTAGTAGAATCCTTTAATTGAACCAATAAAGCTCAATCTTGAATTCTTCTGTGATTCTATGAAAATGACTTTAATAAGTATATATTGGGTGATTTCTTATTTTACTTTTTTTTTAAAAAAGTTGTCTCCATTTGACCTATATGAATCGTTGAAGCAATCATTATAATATCTGTTTATATAACACTCTTTGAAATGCAGTTTTTGTGTTAATGCATTATGCTTTCTAGATCGAATTATTTGTTTTCCTGTTTATCTTCTATACATATATATTCCAACCCAAAACTAGCCCAAAGTCCTAGAAGGGGTGGGGGGCGGACCCAATCGAGGTAATTACACAATTAAAAGACTTGTCCAAACCCAACCTGCATGTGGGTGGTGGGGTTTTCATGTGCACGTGCACCTATGCTTTTCATGGTGGCTCACCTCCACTCCACTCCATGCTGGTCCATCCATTTCCCATTCTATCCTCTTTGTTAGGGCCACAACTACATGTACCAATAAGTTATTTTAAATCCTATTTGTCAAAAATATTCAAAGTGCATTTACTGCTTAAAAAAACACAGCAAGTGCATTTACTGCTTGCAGCACCAGTACTTGTTCCTCACAATCTCAATGCAGATACTCACTCATGCAATTTTAATTTTCTTCTGAAATCTGACTTAATTATCTAATGGGAAGTACTGTACCGCACAATGTGAAATGCCTTGATAATGTCGGCAATATAGTTGAGAGGACCATAGGATACTTTATGTTGCGATTAGTTATTTTAATATTATTTTTTTATTAACTATGTCATTTATCGCAACATGCATCGTATAATTTTTAAGAAAAAGTTATTGGTTTACCATTTAAAGGGTCTGAAGTATCTCAAGAGTATTTTTGTCATATTCACAGAAAATCTCGATACTTATTCGGTATTAATAATTAATCCTGATATAACTTTCAAATTTGTTGTATCACGACTAACTATATATGCATGTCCAGCATATCAAACAACCCCTTAGAGTTCAATTTTTCATCGAGAACTATGTATATATGTGTGTGGTTAAATTTAGAAGTGATGAGTAGTGTGTTAATGCAGAATGAAGAAGAGTCGCCTTCAGGTAAAGGAAGAAGCACAGGCACAAGCAGCACAACAAAAAGTAGTAATAATTTCATGCCATTTGGGGGAGGTCCACGTCTATGTGCAGGATCTGAACTAGCCAAACTTGAGATGGCCATTTTCATTCACTATCTTGTTCTTAATTTTCACTGGAAATTAGCTGCACCTGATCAGGCTTTTGCCTATCCTTACGTAGATTTTCCCAATGCCCTACCAATCACTATCCAACATCGATCGTCAAATAAATTAAACAACCACATACCTACCCCTAATTCATCGTATTAAAACTACGTTCGCTCGCGCATCGTCTATGGGTAAACATTATATTATATTGTATAAATAAAAAATAGTAGCTGAACAAATGGGAAAGAGGATGGTACTTGAAATGGTTCAAACCAAAGAGATGTTTTGTAAATCTAGCTATTTATTATCTAGGAGGTGAAGCAGCTGCTACAGTTTTTGTTCTCTTTTTTTTGTTGCTTAATCTCTTCTCTTGTTTCCTTTTCTTCTTCTTTTTTTCCTATGTTACGTAGTACATAATTTTCTATATAATTAAATACAGCAAATTATTCGATTCTCCTTTTTTACTTTGTGGATATTCTATTTATTACTTTGCTGCGAAATTCCTAATTAACAATGATATGCTCGTGGATGTATGTTTTTTTATATGTGACAACACTATATCACTGAATTTCAATTAATTTTTGTGGTGATATATAATTTTCTGAGAGATACCTAATTAAGTAATGAATGCTTCGTAAGTTATATCTATTTATTGGAATATTTGGTAAAAATCTCAATGGGTCGCCTGAATTTTAATTTTTCAATATTTGTGGCTGAAATGTTAGTTTGAAATTCACCATCACATTTTTGCTTTAAATTAAATTTGGTATACAACTTTCTAATACCCAATCCCAACAATTTTCAATAATTAGATTCAACATGAACCAAGCTTCACAAATTAATAGACCAACTTTGTCATATTAAAAAATTCATGCTTAACAAAATCCAACAATGTATATCTAATATCTTCGGGATGTCCTCCCAACTTCTTGTTGAATTAATATGTAACACCAATGCATGGTCAAAATTCAATTAGTTTTGTGTGTTGGTACATAATATACATTCTAAGTGATTCGCAATATATATCTAATAAAAATGCTCATAAATCGTGAATTTCCATGTTCTTATTGCATGGCCAAATTTCAACTAATCTTTTTTTGTTGGTACATACTTTTCTGATTGACTCTTTATTAAACAATATATGATTCTAATAGATTGACGTACGTGGATGTATGTTTAGAATACACGACACCGTTAATTGCATGGCAAAATTTCAATTAATTTATGCTCATCACTCCTGAGTCACGTCGACGGGAAATTTAAAAAATGCATGGATAGTATATAGATAAACATATTTAATTAATTTAATTGTTGGTTAATTAAGTACTCCCTCTTTAAATAAATTAAACATACCTAATACATATAATAAAAATAAATTGTAGTATATATATTTGAATAAGGGAAAAGGGTCTGATATACCCCTCAACTTTGTCATTTAGAGCTGATATATCCCTCGTTATGAAAGTGGCTCATATATATCCCTACTTACATACAAATGGCTCACATATACCTTTTCCTTTAACGGAAATAAAAAAAATAAAATTCAACATATATATTCCCATATGAGTATATTTAATCCTCCTCAAACATATTTTATTTTTATTTTTTGTTTCAATGACTAATTTAGATTTATTTTTTTGATGGTCAAATTTATTTATGTTTCACTAATATTCTTGTAAAACTTATTATAGATGACCAATTTTGTTTCTTCAAATACAAAAATTAAATTACAATATAGACAAAAAATAATTTTAAATTATAATATAGTCACAAAAAAATAGTTTTAATTTTTTTTCTTTACACTAAGGAATGAAAGAAAAAAATAAAATAAGAATAAGAAACTCAAATAATTATAATCAAAGAAGTCAAAAAATAATTTATGAAAATATACCTTGAACTTTTCTAGAAGAATCATATATACCCCTAAATAATTTTTAAGAAAATTAGAAGTCAAAAATATAAATTTAATACTATTTTTTTACTTCCGTTAAATGAAGGGTATATGTGAGCTCATTTTGTAACGGTAGGGGCATATGTGAGCCGTTTGTATAATGATAAGGATATATATGAACCACTTTCATAACAAGGGGCATATCAACTCTAAATGACAAAATTAAGGAGTATATCAGACAATTTTCCCTTTGAATAATGAGGAATATATATTCATCAACTATAATTTGGGGGTGGGGGTGGGGGGGGGGGCTGTGAATCGTCTTATTATTCTGAAAAAAGGTGGAGAGGACAGTATACAGAACATAATCTAATGGAATAATTGTCAAATAGATATGAAACTTTGGGAAGATCTTGTTAGGTACTGTGTATTGCATGTGAAGTCCAATCAGATAACAACCTAACGGTAGATAGGAGCAAATAAAGACTATTATAACTTTGTCCGCTTTAAATTTAAATTTGTTTGTTTGAATAGGCTTATAACTTATGTCATAAAGTTAGTAATTTAAATTTTTAATTTTTAATTTTTAATATTTTTATTTTAATATTTTTATTTTATTTAAAATATTTAAAAGTTATTTTAATTTAAAAACTTTTGAAATATATCAATCGGCTTTTAATCTCTGACATACTTCCTTATATATCACATCTTTTTTATTTATTTCCAGGACCCACCCTTAATAATTCTTTTTGTCCTTCAATACACTAGTGGGCATGCACTGCCGCACTTTTGTTTTCCTTTTTCTGAAAAAAAATATAAAATTGGGTAGGGGAAAGAAAAATAATGAAGAGGATGATTATAAAATTAGAATCAAACTCTAGTTAATAAGATATAAATTTAGATATTTAATTAATTATTAAGTTATTAAAATCTTTCCTCACTATCTTCTTTTTTAATTAAAAGGATTGTAATAAAAGTAATTATTAAATTAGGTTTTGACTTAACTCACGTTTAAAGCTAGCTTAAAGAGAGGAGGATCATTGAAGCCTTATAACAAGTTTATTCATCTCATTAACCAATGCAAGTGGGACTTTTGTTACTTATTCAACAGTAAAATGATAACAATGATTAGTGTGAACATAATATTTAATCCCGATAAGAAGAAAATGATAATCATTGATGAGCCTCATGTAATTTGGTTTTTTAACTTTTAACTATATCAGAATATTAATCTCAACTATGCTAGTACAAATTAATTAACATTGAGTTATTTATAGTAGAGTTCAATTAAATCCTCCTCATAAAAAAAATATATTGAGTCAATAAGGTGGAAATGTTTTTTCTTGTGTTATATATATAAACTGATGAAACAGTAACAAAAAATTCTAGCATAGTGCAAAGAGAGTTCAAAAATTATTTTAGACAGATCCAAAATGCATGTATGACATTCTAGTAAAAAAAAATTGACATTCAAATTAAAATATATACTAGTTCACTTTGAAATATGACTGAATCCAGGAAAAACTCGTAGACAACGATCTTCTGATTGAACCAATAAATTAATTTTATTTGTTTAATTAAGAATTAGGACCTTACCTGCATCATTTTAAATTTTGTTAAAAGGAGATTTTTTAATATGGAAATTAATATAAAAGGTTGCACGTGAGTCTTCATTATCTTGAAGTAGGTTGGTGAGAGGGAAGCTTTGGTTAATTTTCAACTTCAACTCAACATTTACGAGCTGCATTATATTATGGTCTAATAGGTTTAAGAAGGTGCATTTCCAACCCAAAAAATAACATCCAATAAATACAAGAATGACAAATTTAAGCAATTTTCAATACGTTAGCAATATTTTTGACACTTGTACCTAGTTTGTTTAATTTAGGAAATGCAAATGACATGCAATTATGCTGTAAGTTGATTTTTTTAAAATGTTGATGGATTTATATTTTAAAATTTAAATAAAAGGAGAGGAAACAAATGAACAAATAGGTTATCCAAATTGCCGTGCATGTTAGGTCTCTAGCTCCTTTCATTTTCTGACGTGTGAGAAGTTCGTTTTATTGCTCCCAAATAATATAAATTACAGTTGAGAAGTAATATGACAAAAATGAATAAATAATTTTTAGGTTAAGGCGCGGATATTTCGCTCTCTTTAAGGAGATTCAAGTCCACTGCGGCATAATCTACACCGATCCAGCAGTAATACTCTTGACTTGTCCCCTCCAGGATACAATAGCCCAACAACGTGGTACAACTCAAGCAACTCCGGATTAGTTGAAGAGTCCAAAACTCCACAAAAAGAACACCTTCCTTCAACATATAAATATCCTCTTTTGTATATAGTGAATATAGTTGAACACTTGGAATATTCTTCTTTGTCTCAACTCTCTCTTTCACTACTACACTCCTCTCACTACACACTACAATATTTTTCCACACTTCTCATGTTTTTTCTTATATCTCAACACAAAGGAAGACCACACTATTTATAGGTGATGAATTCTTCCTTGCAATGAATAGGAAGATAGTGGGTAGTAAATTTGCCAAATGAATGACCCAAATGTTACATACATTACAAGACTTAAAGATAGAATAATGGGTGAAATGAAAAGTTGGTGGTTACATAAGTTACTAACAACTAATGACCACTTTCTTCCTCTATTGATGAGAGTAAAGAGAACAAATGTAATGTCCACCAACAGACATAACATGATATATAATGTGACATATAATATATTTTTATTAATATTAAAATGTCACACCAACAATCCCCCACTCATTTTAATATTAAGATAAAGAGAGTTTTTCACAACTTAGTTGAAGGTAGACTATTATGCATAATGAAGGTGTGCTCTGCATTGAACCTTCACTTAGTAAAACAATAACATTTACTCCAGAGTCAGTAGTGGTCTCAGACTTGAACTATGATTGTTTAAGGAAAATAAAGTATCACTGCTTACACACAATAATCAAGGTGTTGACATAAGCTTTAATAGCCAGCACATTACGGCCTTGTGCTATCTCAATTTTCATGAGCGTTTTTTAGAACAAGTTCATTCTTATAGAAAGCGACCTACTTTCACACTCACATAGGTAAAATCTGTCAAGGGTGCTCATATAATTTGACACCCCACTCATACGAGATACAGACTTTCATTAAGAGTTCAAGACTCAACCTCCACAAATCATTATAGGATAAATGCACTCACATCATATAGATTGAATAAAATTAATTAAGATTAGTGCATTTCACAGCAAGTCATCATATGATTCGTTCTTCCCATTGAACCTGGTTATAGTATCTCTAGTCCCCGGGTTGGATTTCCTCATATATAACTTAGATTTTTTTAGCTTCAATTTCATCCCTCTCGATGTGCTTCAGACTCTTTATCTTGCTAAGGCCTTAGTTTATAAATCTGCAAGATTGTCACAAAATTTAACACAATTAATATTGATGGTATACCAGTAATCAATATGATCTCACAATATTGTGTTTTCTCCTCATGAGTCTGAATTTATCATTTTAATAATGATTTTATACTCTACCATTATATTGGTGTTATCACAATTAATCAAAATTAGAAAAATTAATTTCTCAAAGTAAAGTGTTTGATATAGTAAAATCAATTCACTTTTTCACTAGTTGAAGCTTAATTGTTTTTACTTCAACCTCCATAATAGAGTTAGCAAAAATAATTTGTTTTTCTCATTCCACCAAATAACACCAAATTTTCCTCATCTAGTTTGCTTGTATCTTCAAAGTACTTTTACTGCAAACACAACATCAAATCAAGTTGTTAGTCACGTAGCTCATATTTTTATTAGGCTAACAAACTCCCATTTTTTTTCACAACTTTCTCACACAATTGAATCAATATGAGTTGCAAGACTCACACAACCAACAAATTTTTTCAATATTATGTGACTTGACAAGGAAAATTCCATCACATGTTTTATGATATTTTTCATTTCAAGAATGAAATTTTTCTCACCCAAAATATTTTATGTTAAATGGCTGCTCAATATGTTTTTCATAACTTATTTATAACTCTCATGTTAGAGCCAAAAATCATCTCATTATAGTCAACAATAACATGTGATTTATTCCACAATAAATATATGCACTTGTAATACTTTTTTTAGAGCATTTCTCAAAGATGCAAAAATCACAATTTCACAATGATTTTTTTTTCTCATTTCATAAACCCCCACTATTTAAAGATTTTAAACATAATTTTTTCCATGAAAAATAGTATCACTTTATTCATGAAAATACCAGGTAATTTTTTTTTCTTTACCTTTTCTCCACTTTTGAGCAAGTAGAAAAATATTTTACCGTACACCTCTTCTCTTCCATCTCTTGAAGAGAGCGTTGTTGAGCGAAATTGTGTTGAGATCCCTCTCTTGATACCCTTCTCTCTTTGTGTACTATATTCGAAAATTGACTCCACCATTCTTTGGTCTCAGAAGCAGCACGTTCCATTTTCAATACTTTCTTTTATTTTATTATGGGGTATGTTGTCTGAAAATGTCTCACATAGTAAAAATTATACAATATGAAAGAGAAATAGTACGTATTTGAATAGTTATTGTTTTTACAAGTGGAGTTCTATCCATAAATTTTCTTATGGAAAAGGCGTTTGAAGTTTTTTTTTCCAAGTAAAAGCCTGACACTTAAAAGAAAAAAAATAATCAAATATACAGAACAAGAGGAAATTGCTTGAATGGTAAGCATTCTCCACCTCCAACTCTGAAATTCTTTAAAAACCTCTCTTGTTCCGACACTTCAATTATCTAGGAAAACTTGATATATATTTATGCCAAACCAATAATAACATAACATATGCGTTTTCTGCTTACACTTTTTTCACTTAATCATATGATTACTTAGCCTTTTTTCACCTTGTTTTTAAAAAAATAAAAATAAATTAACTTTGGTGAAGTAATGTAATTTTGGTGTCAACAGCATGTGTCATTATGGGCCTAGATACTTGACTGGCCTGGTTTCTGTATGACACCTTGTCTTCTCAAATGCCCACTTTCTTTGGGCTCCAGAAAACTGAGATAGCCCATACGACCACTAATAAAATGGTGGTGGTTAACACTTAACATAACAAGCAGACCAATCTTGATGAGTATCTAGCTTTGGGCCTTTTGTCCAAGTCTTTACTCGGCCTCCTTTCATATTTTCTGGCTTTTGGACTTTAAAATTGAGATGAGTAATATCCGGTCCAAAAGAGTTTTCTCGATGAAGTATGTTAAAAATAAGTTGCATAACGTGATTGATGATAAATTTTTGAATACTTATTTAGTTTGTTATATAAAGGATAAAGTATTTTAAAGTATACTTAATGACGCGATCATCGATCATTTTCAAATCATGACAAGTCATTGAGTATAATTATAATAGTAATATGTATTTTAATATGTTATATATTCTAATGATTCGCTACTTTTAAAAATATATGGAGTTTCTATACTCATTTTTTTATCTGATTATAACGATATATTAATTCATTTTTATGGAAAACTCACGAATTTAAAAATGTTGAATCTAGATTGTTGGAATACGTATTATATAACCCTTTTTTCACGAGCATTAGTTAAGAATAATTAAGATGGCAAGTCTAAGATGACTTTGTTAAGTAGAAGTTAAGCGGCGGGAACATAGGCCACGCTGCAAGCTTTTCCCATTAATTTCCTTATGGCTTCCAAATCATTTGCGCGTCCATTCTCCTACCATTTATTATGGACACCTTTCTTACGAATAATCTGGGGATTATTGGTAACAAAATGAGCAAATTAATTTAAATCAATAGCATAATTTATTTATAATTACAATCCTTACGATTACGATAATTATGAACTACATGAATACATACAAGTAAATTATCAAATTGTATTGAGATTAAGAGACTTGTTACTTCAATGAACTTAATTATTTATGTTTTATTCAGAATTTTAAAAGAATGGTATTTTCATATTTAAAAAGTCCATATTTTCTTGTGATAAACTTTTTTTTAGGGTTTCGTTTGGTTCAGGAATAAATTGGAATATCTCAAAATTAATGTTTTTAAAATAAAATTTATACGTTAAACTTAAATATTATTTTATGTCTAGATAAAATAAATTAGTTTTGAGATTGTCATAGAAAAAAAACAATATATAAAGAAAGAAATTACCGGTGTGTCGCAACAGAAGGTGATGGTGGCCGTTTAGTAATATTGGTTAACATTAGGGGTAGTTCTAGTAAAGTGGGAATATAATCGTCAGTCGCCTTATACTTTGTCCCGGTACCCAAAAAAGTGCATCCCATTTTCACATCCATTTGATTGCTCTACATTGTATTCTGTACTTCTTCATCTATAACTCCATTCAATCTCCGAACACAACCCGCACCGGCATATTGGTTTCCGATACCTTTGAGAATGTGGCGCTGTGTGTCACGTGGTCTTCGCGCTTCCTCCAACAGATCTATCTCCGGCGGCGGCGGCGGCCATTTTCGCCGACTCTTCTCCTCACAAACTGTACGGTTCCTCTCTCTCTTTTTCTCAGTCTATTGATTCGATCAGTTAAATATAACCACCTGATACTATCGATTTGTTGAATCTTAATGATTTTCGATTGATACATTTTGTATTGAAGCTTGTTCTAATCATTATTGGTGACCTAGCTGTTAGTGAATCTTAGGCTTTTTGGTTGATTGAGTTTTAGTTTTGACGTCTCATTAGGTTAACGACCTAGATGTTATTGCATTTGATCTAAAAAGGACTTTGTGTGCGATTGTTCTAGATTCTCCGAGCTTATGATTTCTCAATTTAGCCTTAAAGCTATTTTTTATAATCATTTTTTACTATTTTTCCTTTTATAAGCTGATGTTTCACTTTTCTATTTCATAATTATATATATAGGATTCTGATGATAATTTTTTAATTGTTGAATATTGTGTGCTGCCTAGCAGAATGTGGGAGGCTCGTCCTACACGATAGTGGATCACACATACGATGCGGTGGTGGTCGGTGCAGGCGGTGCTGGGCTTCGTGCAGCAATAGGGTTGTCTGAGCATGGATTCAATACTGCTTGCATAACCAAGCTCTTTCCTACTCGATCTCATACTGTTGCAGCTCAGGTACCTGGATTCTAACTCTGCCAATTTTTATTTATATTTATTTTCTTGGACTAGGCATTATTGATGTATCATTGTATGGTAGGGAGGAGAAGACTCCGAATTTTAGAAGGAAATATGTTGCACAAAGAACATCGAATAATCTACTCTTATTGGGACTCTTTGCTCCTTGTTGTCGGGTTGCATGTTTATTTGGTGGGCTGGGCCAACTAGACAATACTCATTTTTTATGCTGCATTTTCTTGGAGATGATTAGAAACTTGAACAAGGTTCACTGGATTTACTTTTAAAAAGTTAAACTCATGACAGTGGCAGTTGAGATAGATTTGTGTTTTAGTTCGTACAGAATGCTATCTGCTAGTAAGTGAGAGATTACTTAATTTTTATTATTCTTGCATGTGTCAATCTTGCTAACTTAGAGAAATTGGGGAGAAAACTGGTTTGCTATGTAGTTTGATGGGTCTGAATTTGAAGCTTGATTGACTAGAATAGGATTGTGCATGTAATTGCTTAAGTTCTGATTTGTGATTTTCCTTTGTAGGGTGGTATAAATGCTGCATTAGGCAACATGACAGAAGACGATTGGAGGTGGCACATGTATGATACAGTCAAAGGAAGTGATTGGTTAGGTAAGGTTTGTCTTGAAGTCAGATTTTCTCTATGTATGTTGGCATTAACTCAATGCTTCTTTTGTATGAATAAACCACGTGAAGCTCAAAAGTATAGATTAGAAATATGCAGCTTGACAGTTACAGTTTGTACCTCTTACTTAGACCTGTTCTACTTCAAAATAGAACCAATTGCTTTCAATGGGCCAAAGTCACACAGTTTTAACCACTTTGATGTATAAACTCTATGACCAGAATGTTTGTTTTACATTTTTGGCAAAGCCAATAATTTTGTGTTGGAGAAAGGTATGAACTGGCCAACTTATGGACCTTTGATATTATGGCTTGGGTTTTTCTTTGTCTCAATGCAAGTGTGTTGATGATTTTCCAGGTGATCAGGATGCTATCCAATACATGTGTAGAGAAGCACCAAAAGCAGTTATAGAGCTTGAGAATTATGGTTTGCCTTTCTCTCGAACAGAAGATGGTAAAATATATCAACGTGCATTTGGTGGTCAAAGCCTGGACTTTGGAAAAGGTAAGAAGTTGAGCACTTGATCTAGTTGTATTATCACCTGGGTACGGAGTCGCGGTTGTTAGGGAGCGCTTTACCTCCTAATGTGGGACTTTCTGCGCGAATCCAGATTTAGTCAGACTCCAATGTGGGTACCGGACACCGGGAAACCAAAGAAAAAAATCTCAATCTGACTCTTGTTTTCTCTTGGACAGGAGGACAAGCATATCGTTGTGCATGCGCTGCGGATCGGACTGGGCATGCTCTATTGCATACTCTTTATGGCCAGGCCATGAAGCATAATACACAGTTTTTTGTGGAATATTTCGCTTTGGATTTACTAATGAACAGTGATGGTATTGTCTTCTACTTTGAAACTCAGTTTTATGTCATATGATTAGATATTAGCCTAGTTTGATATTACTTGACTTGCACTGGATACTTTGAAACTTTGTGGTAGTAATCTAGCACGTGTCATACTAAAAATGATCTTGTATTTCTTTTGATTTTTTAACATTTTTCTGATATGAAAATTGATCAGTATACATGTGGTTGAAGTTATATGGAGATTCATAGGACCTCTTGCTCATTTTTAGCTGTTTCATTCTACTGATCAACTCTTCTCTGTGCTTTAAATAATGCATCAACATTAGGGAGCTGCCAAGGTGTAATAGCACTAAATATGGAGGATGGTACCTTGCATCGATTCCGTGCTGCCAATACAATTTTGGCCACCGGGGTACTTACTGGTTAACATTGACCTCTACTTAAACTTCTTGAAGTAGTAATGAATTTGTAAGCGTTCTCTTTTATAAATGTTTGGATTAGGGTTATGGCCGAGCTTACTTCTCGGCAACATCTGCTCATACTTGCACCGGAGATGGTAATGCTATGGTTGCGCGTGCTGGGCTTCCTCTTCAGGTCATTCTATAATGACATCTTCTGACCATGTCAATTCCCCCTCCCCCCTACTATGGTACTTTATTTTAAATAAACTCTGCTTTGTCTCTTTGCAGGATCTTGAGTTTGTGCAATTTCATCCAACTGGTATATATGGAGCTGGTTGCCTCATTACTGAAGGTTTGTTTCTTCTTCAATGCTATTCGTGATGGCAATAATTATATTGCTTGTCCATTCTTCTGTCAATTGTTCTTCCATTTGTATTTCCTGATGTACAGTGTTTTTCTTTCCTTTTGGTGAGTGATTTCTTGAGTATAGTATTTAACTTTTCTGTTGACATTCTTGAATTTCTATTTGTAACAAGTGCCTCATTCCATGCTTAGGATCTCGCGGTGAAGGTGGTATCCTGAGGAATAGTGAGGGCGAGCGATTTATGGAAAGGTATGCCCCAACTGCCAAGGATCTTGCGTCAAGAGATGTTGTTTCGAGATCTATGACTATGGAAATTCGAGAAGGGCGTGGTGTAGGTATGATGTCATTAATTTAGCCGAATAGAAGTTTATTCTTTTAGCACTCTTGTAAGACCCCTTGTCTTAAGCTTAAAGTCACTGTGGTCTGTGGTGGTGTAAGATTCTACAGGCTTAAAATGCACTGGATGGATATTGACCACGGAGTTTATGATCTGTCTGTTTAAAGTGGTTGTGTTATGATCATCATAGTGAAAGTCTGAAATGCGAGATCTTTATTTAATTGGATGCATTCTATCCAAATCATCTCTAGCTTCTGTCTGACTTAGACGTCATTGTTATTTTTATTTGTTTAGAGCATAATTATATAGGCATGAGTATACAAACGTGAGTGATCCTCCAATTTAGAAGCTTGTAAACTTTATCTCTAGACAATTTGTTTGATGGTAAGCCACCTAAATCGTAAGGTAATCTTGCTATAATGTCAACTGCATTTGAAATACAGCAACAATCTCAAATAAATAAATAGCAAACGTTTTAACTCTGCATTGAGATATACTAGTTCATGAGAACTACTCATCGACCAATTTCAATTATCAGTGACAAGTGAAGCTTGTTTGTTGTGAAAACTTTAAGTATCATAACTTCATAAGTGTGTGTGAGTGTGTGTGTGAGTCGCAAATGACAGTACTTATTCTGAGCATAGTGGATGTTTGTGGCATGTGTTCAGGATGAACTCCTGCCCTGTTTCCTCTCCTTTTTATTCCTCCTCTAAAGCAGTTTTCAAACGTCTGATATTGTTGTCAAATTTTCGATAGGACCTTTGAAGGACCATATCTATCTTCACCTCAATCACTTGCCTCCAGAGGTTCTTAAGGAGAGACTTCCGGGTATCTCTGAAACAGCTGCCATTTTCGCTGGTGTTGATGTAACTAAGGAGCCAATTCCTGTTTTACCTACCGTGCATTATAATATGGGAGGAATCCCAACTAATTACCATGGACAGGTATGAAAAATTAGTTAACGTCTCCCTCTCTGAAAATCTATTTTTTCAACTTTTGTTTTTCTTACCTGCTCCATTTTTGAGGTTAAACTCATTTTTTGTATGTTTTGTTTGGAAGGTGGTCACTAAAAAAGGGGATGATCCAGATGCTGTGATCCCTGGACTGATGGCTGCTGGTGAAGCAGCATGTGCATCTGTTCATGGTGCCAATCGTCTTGGTGCAAATTCTCTTCTAGATATTGTTGTTTTTGGACGGGCATGTGCTAATAGGGTTGCAGAGATCCAAAAACCAGGTTAGAGGGGCGGGTCCATTATCCACCGAGTTTAGAAGGCTGTGATTGGTCCAAAGGGCGGGTCACATACGGATTTCTCGGTTATCAAAAAAAAAATAAAAAAAATTGTTTATATAACCTTTAGGCATGCATAACATGTTTAAGATTTCTGAACTTTCATTCCTGCAGGTGAGGAACAGAAGCCACTTGAAAAGGATGCTGGAGAGAGGACCATCGCATGGTTGGACAAGATTAGGAACTCAAATGGTTCATTGCCCACCTCAAAGATAAGGCTGAACATGCAAAGAGTTATGCAAAACAATGCTGCTGTCTTCCGCACACAAGATACATTAGAGGAAGGTAGGATGGAGGGGTTTCCATATTTTAAAAATTTATCTATATAATTTTTTATTTTTTTTGCAATAAGTGTCTTGGGAAGGTTTCTTTTCTTTTAAATATTTGGAGACTTTATCAGCTGAGCTGACTATTTTCTCTGCACCCTTTTTTCTCTGTTGCGGTTACAGGTTGCCAGCTCATTGACAAAACATGGGAGAGTTTCCATGATGTTCAGTTGAAGGACAGAAGTTTAATATGGTATTATTGCGTGGAGGAGATTATGAATCGTTATTAAATATTAGGTCTTCCTTTTCTTCTTTTTGTGTTCCTGAATTTCCTTCTATTTCAAATTCATAGGAACACAGATCTTATAGAGACTATTGAGTTGGAAAACCTTTTAATTAATGCATGCATCACCATGCACTCAGCCGAGGCTAGAAAAGAAAGCAGAGGAGCTCATGCTCGTGAAGATTTTACGGTCAGTTTCAATTTCAGATACTAGTGCTCTTTTTTTTCTTGTTAGTTCCTAATGGTTTGAACTTTTGATGGTTTTGCAGAAAAGAGATGATGAGAAGTGGATGAAGCATACCATAGGGTAAGTTTTTTCCTTATTTATTTCGATGGCTTACTCCTAGCCATCTTTGCTTTAGTCTCTGCAATTGATGAAAGGCTTGCTTGATCATCCATTAAATCACCTTTCCATGAACCTATCTTGTTGTTGGGAGGGAGGGCATGGGGAGGAATATTGCAACCTTTTTTGAGAATCTGTATTACAACAACACATACCTAGTGTGATCTCACAAGTGGGGTTTGGAAAGGGTGGGGTGTACACAGACCTACCCTGACCTTGTTGAGGTAGAGAAGTAGTTTCTGATAGATCCTCGGCTCAAGAAAAGCATGATCTAAAACTGATCTGACAAATACAAAAGTAAAAGCTACAGTGAAAAATTTATGGAAAAGAAAATTAGTGGCAACAAAAACAATAAAGATAGCCCCAGTAAAAGAGACAACAACAACAAGAGCTGAAAAATTGAAGAATAAGATAATAATAATAATTCTGATAAGAGGGGAGCAAACAAAGGTGGTCTAAGCTAGACGCCTAGAACCATGCTCTCCCATGGGAAAGAGAGAAATTGCTCGATTACCTACTAACCCTCTACCCTACCTTCATGTTTTCTAATCTTTGGTCATGTCCTCAATGAGCTGAAGAAGTGCTATATTATGTCTAAATCATTTCTCCCCAATTCTTTTTCGGTCTACCTCTACCTCTCCTTAGGCCCATCACTGGCAACCTCTCTCAAGTCTCACCTCTTCATTGGAACTTTTGTGTTCCTTCTCTTTACATGTCCAAACAATCTCTAATCCTTGCTTCCCGCATCTTTTCTCTCGTAGTGTATCCATACATCCACCATCTCGTGAAATTGATGTAATCATTCAAAAATTTATTATTATTTTTTTGTGAAAATCAGTATTATCCTTCAAAAATTATTATCCATCGGAATGTGCTCCTGTGGTAGTGACTTAATTGTTCTCCAGTGCTCTTACCATGATTGATGCGCTCTACCGATAAAAAGAAATCATGGTAGATGTACCCTACCAAGTGTTCAGCTTAACAAAGTTCATATATCTGCAGATTTTGGGAAGACGAGAAAGTTCGGCTAGAATACAGACCAGTGCATTTGAACACTCTAGATGACGAAGTCGAGTCGTTCCCACCAAAGGCTCGTGTCTACTGATATACTCATTTATAGGGGGATTTGGATGGCGTAGAAGTTGATAATAAGGAAGGCTGCAATAAATCGCCCAAATTGTGAAATTTTGGTAACTGTTGATTTATTTGTGTGATGATTTGTAAGCAGCCTGTGAAGTGTTCATAAATATTAGAAGCAGAACACTGTTTTCGATCTTGTAGAAGATGATGGAATCACTTGTTTATGCTCTTATATACTCTACTTATCGCGATTTGACACGATTGAAGACATTATCTCCTTAACCTGATTTTTTTCATTTTCTAGAAAAACTAAGTAAAGCCACAGAACGTGTGATTTATGTTATCTCACGAGACACGAATGTCTGTTGCTGGCCTTTCTAATAAATGTTTATTCTGACTTGGTGAACCTTTTATTGACCTTCATACTGTGAAAGGTGTGTAGAGGATGAAAGCAGTTGACCTGCTCTTGAAACATTTTCATGTTTACGTTAGATACTTATGAGTTGGCTTGTGTTCGATGCACAAGGAAATATAAGATTTTTAAATTTGTGTTAACTGATGTTTGACGTTTCACAAAACTGTAGTCTCACAAGAGATTTAGCTGTTGCATACTATGGTACACTTTACCTTAATTCGAATTTGTATTGATCTGTGGTAGACCAAGTAGGGCAATGCACTTCCTAGGAGTGAATATTTCAGCGTAAGCTGCTGAGTATTATTTTTTGTCCTAATTTTAAGCAACACAGCCACACTGATGGAAGTAATTCATTCTGAGTTTGACTACTGGTTTGATCCAATTAAATAACATGTGATTTTTATCCTCTTACAGAAAGAACATTGCTGTTTTCCCCTTAAAATGTGTTTCACCATTCTGTCTTAAAACTACTTGTTACAGCACACTATAACTTAGCTAACATAAATTGTAATTTCTCAATTCTCTCTCTTGGTACAGCTAGAACTGCTGTTGTTGTCATCTCTAATTGGACGATGGTATTTCTATTGACCAAGACTCTTTAACAATATTGTTATATCAGTTAAGTCTTCAGATGAATCTGGTTAAATCTAAAAGCAATTTTAATAAAAAATTGAGGAATTAAAATCTTTTACTCACTTACAAAATGAATAGAAGAAAATGACCTTTTTAGATTTCTTACATGTGAAAATTAAGTTCTTGTAAAGAGAATATAAAACTCAAAAAATAATTATTATAAATGGACGTAACCAATTCTCCCTTTGGCCAGACAGCCTCGTTATTATAAGTGGACATAATCAATTCTCCCTTTCACCATATAGCCTAATTATCTAGACAGTAGAAAGAAATTCTTGAGTAAACTATTAAACTATAAAGAGTTGTATTATCTAAGCTTCATTCAAAAATGAAACTTGAATTTTATGTAATTAAATTCAAAAATTATTTCAAACTCTCTCTTTTTTATATGTAAGCTTTATTCAAACGTTAAGCCTCTAAAATAAAGGTGGTGAAAAAAATGTTTTGTTTTGTATCTTATTACCAGCCTTTGGTAGAAGAACTATTATTCTGCATCTTAATTGGAGTAAGTTCGGATCTTAGTTTTTGGCAAGTATTACCTAACGTTTCTTTTCGAAAAATAAATAAATCATAACCTATCGTAACTGAACGCTCTTTTATCAAATCAATTTTTGTTTTCTCATAGATAAAAAGGGCAGCAGAAGACAGGACTATAATAATAAAAAAAATAGTATATACTTTATATATTGAAAGTCTACGTCAATTGATTTGTTTAATTAGATCAATAGTGAGTCCATAGTTTCCTTTTTCAGTCAAAAAGAGCGGTGCAATTTCACTCAATTGGCAACGTTCATTTTCAAACCTCCCAAAAAGTCCACTAAGAGACATTCAAAAAGCCACTAAATATGTCTTTGCTTTGTTCCTAAAACTCACAACAAAGTAGTACGTAGAAGTTTATCCACTAAATCAGTTCCTTCTTGGATTTGGATCAATAATCCAATCTATTACAACCTTTGACCAACAACCTCTTTTGTCATTATTCATAACACTGTTGTAATTAACTAAACTTTTCAAGATTTTATCTCCATGAGTTTGTAATTTTGTACTACAATAGTACGCAAAGGAGGTAGGTTTGGTGGACAATACTCTATAAATTATACTCTGTAAAAAGGATTAAAAAAATTCTAAGTTATAGATCCAAATCAAAATTAATGTCTCTATCAATATTTATCAATGTGGAAAAAGAAAGGGATAGTTACAGTCCAACGTCTTTAAGTGACCTAGTTTACAAAATAGTCAGCAAATGTATAAATTTTGTATATTTCGATCATATTGATAAACAAATTTGATCGAACATTTTTAAAAAAAAAGAAATATAAAGAAGTAGTAATAGTGTGACGTTGCATTCTCTCCTCTGTTTAAGACAACTTTAAGTTCCATCGAAGGGGCTTTTGTCACATACAGTTTGAAGGTGGAACAAAATTTAAGGAAACAAGATAAGGTTATCAACAAATAAGTTCAAATAAAAGAACATTATTTTGGGGAGTGAGAAGTGACTAGTAAGTGATTAATTCATTGGTAGAATATAATTTGCTACTTTATTTCTTTTTGTTGATAGAATTGCTACTTGTATATATGTGACAGGTGCAAGATAATCAATTCTGTCACTTAATAAAGAGTTTAATCTTTGAGATAATGTTCTATAAGTGGGTCTTTTTGTCTCTTTAAAAAAGAAGTTAAAGTTAAGATAAGTGAAGTTAAGACCCATTTTCACCTTTTACCTTCTTTTTTTACAAAAAATATTTATTTAATATTTTTAATGAATATGGTGCTTGGAACAGCTTTCTCGCATCGCGACTAATTTCACAGTCACCGCTCACTAGCAAGGTACCAGGTACCAGGTACCCTCTTACAATATTGTATTCATTGTATTCGTACCAGTTAAGAAAACAAATTCTACTATTGAACTTCTAATTTCTTAATGTTAACTGCTAATTAAGTCTTTAGTTTAGACGCCTTTATAAAGTATAGATGACTAAAAAAAATTAAATTACTGTTCCTGTTGCTTTTAAATGTTAAAAAGATGTGCAATATTACTACTAGAAGAAAAATAATAATGACAAAGCATTGGGAAGAAATAGCCCACAACTTCAATTTTTGAATATGCGACTAGACAATAACAGAGTTGATAAGAAAAGGACAGAAGTTATGAAACATTGAATTAGCTCCTGCTAATCTACGTTTGGGACTTTACTTATAGTAGGTGATTGAGATTCGTCCATCTTTGATCAGAGATTTCAGGTTCTGGAAAAATATTATGTTAGAAGCGCTGCGATGCAGAAAATGAATCCAGATTGAATCGGGAATCAATATTGATATCGAACCCCAAATGTTTTAAAGGATTGCGGGCATGATTGTATATACAGTTGAAGGTGATCTTACATGCATTATTAACTTGTCTTGCAAGACTTAAATTTTCTAATAAATATCTTGTACCAATCATGCTATTCCTTTTCATATTTTATGTCTTATTATCATATACGGTCACTGACTAGACTTTGTTGCGTGCCTTATGTCCATACATAACCAGATATCAGTCAGAGATAGGCCCTTAGCTTTAGCTTTCAAGCCAACGCTTGCCAAGTCATGGTCTCGATCCAACCAAAAAATATAAACTACTAAAAATCGAGATTGATTAAATGTATGATCACTAATAGTTATCATTTCAGAAAGTCACTAATTTGCTTAATATATTGAGTGACTATATATATATGAGAAATCTACTCATCAAAGTGTTGTAACAAACTTAAAAGGCACATCCTTTTCTTTGGTGCCTCCAGAAATTGATATGACGAAATTATATCATACAAATATTTTTTAATTGTTCTAACATATTGGTCCTCCACAATATTGGTCGACGCAACTCATGGCCACTTGACATTTTTAGTTTAATGAATATTTGTCTTTTCTTTTCCAACTTTGGAACTGCATTAATTAACTCCTCCTATATATATATTGCGCCATATACAAAAAAGGAAACCATAAACATGAAAACTAAGATGAAATTGAGTGTCTACCTACCAACTGATTTATATATTCTTATAACAATTCAAAACATATAGATATATATTGTTAGTATATGAAACTTTTCAACCATTAGATCATTTTTGTCTATAGTAGCAGATAATTTTTCTTATTTTCAAACTATAAAATATTAATTTTAAAAAGACTTACACGTCAATATCTTTTGAATAAATAACTTTAAAATATGAGAAACATTTCCATATATATAACTTAAAACTCATATTTATATTAAGTCTGCATTCATTAAGATAAAGTTAGAGAAACATTTCTTGGCTTTGCAAGTTTGAGCCTAGTATCCTCTTTTTTATCACATTTTAGCTTGTTGCTGCTACTTCCTATGTTTTATCACATTTTAGCTTGTTGTTGCTACTTCCTATGTTTAATTGTTTGTTATTATTCTTGTTGATGTAGAATTGAATTTTATCTGGTTACTTACATCTGATTCAACCCATTTATATCTAATCCGACCCATTTATCTGTGGATATTATTAGCATGCTAACTTATTTTTTTGAATCTGTTAATGAAAATCTCGTCTCCGAGACTGACATAGTGTACACTATATAAAACCAACTTTGTCTATGGTGATGCCCATGTAAATTGATTGAATATGGCTTGGACAGAAGTCATGATCGAACATATGTAGTATGAACTAACTTATAATTTAATCATACAATAAAATGATATATTTACATGCCATCAATTGCAACTTTTGACATAATGATAAATATTTTAATTTTAATATGGAACATATACTTATGGACCATATTTCTTGGGGTGGGGATGGGTTTGGTGTTATTATCACTAGGGCCCGTAGGCATTGTAATCTCCCCGTCAAAAATATCATGTACCGTTACTTTCTCCTCTAAAATGGTCCCCTTTCTTTCTAACTTTCCCCTTTTGGTCTTACGGCGAAAGGGCCCACTGGTCCCTTAATGGGCCCAAAAAACCGCCCAAAATAATCGTAACCCAATTTAACGTTATCACATTATCTCCCTTTCTCTATCACTTTTATTTATTTATTATTTCAATCACCTTTTGTTTTCATTTTTCCTTTTTTCACCCTCTAGCCACTGTTTAACCAAAGTGGCATACCAGCTCAGAGCTGACTCATTTGCTGATGTTGTACTACTTTCTTGCTTTGTTGTTGGTCAAAAATCTACTGAAATTTGACACAAATCCAGTATCAAAATTGAAATCTTTACACTAGGAAACTACACTTTCTTATGCTAAAACTCCCAGAACAAAAAAAAGGGATTATACGAACTACTATTATTTGATTTTGTATAGTAATGTTTCATATTATATTTAGTAGTAAAATGCTCTTTTTTTTAAATCGTATTCAGTGGAAATCGAACCCAAAATATTTAATTAAAGATTAATGAGTATTTATTGATCATTTGCATTAGCACAACTAGGAATGTACATAGGTCGGTTTGATTTGGTTTTTCATTAAATAAAATTTAAACCAATTATGTCGGTTTATTAAATCTAAAAATCAAATTAAACCACATAAAGTTGATTTTTTTGATTTCGGCTTTAGTCGGTTCTTTCGATTTTTTTTTATTTTTTTGGTTTTTTATAATTATACGGTATTTGAAAAAGAGATCAAATATGTTTTCACTTACCTGTGTGATAAGCTAAACTTAAAAAATGTTAAATGAATAGAAATTTTAGAAAAGATGGTAAAATTCACATGAGTACAAATTATTATTTTTGAAATATCAATATTCATTATGTTAAATTAATAAGATTAAAGGCTACAGACAAACTGAATACAAAACAAAATATTTACAAAGTAAATTGTTAACTTCGAATTTGAAAAACTATAACAATATAATTGTAACTTTGGATCTTAATACAAAATAAAATATTTACAAATTTTACATGCCCAAATTTGAAATAAAATATATAAACATTGAAAACTATAAACTTACTAAAAATATATTAACAAAGTAGATTATAAATAATATTTTTTATCTATAAATAAAATTATACTATATTATATATATATATATATATATTATGTCGGTTTTGATTTGGGTTCGATTTGACTTTTTTTCTTTTAATACCAAACCAAATCAAGAGTGGTCGGGTTTTTTTTTCAACCGCCAAACCAACCAAACCAAACCACAAATCATTTTTTTTTGTTTAATTTGATTCGTCGATTCAATTTGATTTTACGGTTTAACTTGTACACCCCTAATCACAACTTTTTTTTTGAATATTTATAGAAAAAGATTAGGAGCCTATTAAAAAAGTAGTTGTCAAAGTGTTCCTACTTCCTACGGTGTGAATGGAAAATTATGATGGTACGTCATCTTTTCTTCCATTCAATAAAGGTAAGTACATAATACTTATATTGTTTATTAACTATAGTTTTTTAAAGAGAAAATATATAATTATCCCATCAAACTTATATCTATTTTTCAAGTAGATATTTAAAGTTTGTGAGGGTTCTATTACCTTACGAAACCATTTTCAATCATCATAAATACACCATTTTAATCCATTTTCATAGAGGCTGTGATATCACATCTGAGAAGCGCGTGAATGACTAAAATTCAGCTCCAAACCAGTGTAAAAAAGACGCGTGGCATTGCCAATTTGAACCCTCAATTATTGCATCTTCTTTGTTTAAGGAAGAGAGCAGCAAAGTTGAAGAACTTCCAAAACCTGAGCAAAAAGGCTTTAGCGGAGTTGAAATAGTTGTTAATCAGCTCGTCGTCGATGAAATTCTTCCCCGATAATGAACCAAAAAGACGATTTTTTGATGGAGTTAGACTTTGTTATCCTTTGTTATCCAGTTACAATTAAGTCTCTCAGCCAAAATCCAATCTGAAACAACAACAAAAGCTACCCATAATTTAAATACCAAATTTTGATGAATTTACAACTTAGATGTCAACATTTCTAAAAATCTAAACAAAATTGAAGCCATTAGAGAGTGACCATTTTTTGCAGTATATGATTTGATACAAAATATGTTGAATAAGCTTTTTGAATCAACACCCATGACCAATTGATAATCCAAAAATAGATACAAAATATGTTGAATAAGCTTTTCGAATCAACACCCATGACCAATTGATATTCAAACATTAATTTTATGCTTTTCATTAATTTGCAATTGATTGTTTCTTGTTCATGGTGAAATTCGTAAAAGAAGAAGACGTTTCACAGTAATTTGAGTGAAAAGAAAGAGAGAGGGGAGAGTGAAATGGGTGGTCTGATTTGATTTGAGGGTTAATATGTGAATGGTTCGGGTATTACCCGATTCTTTATTAATGGATAGCAATAAAATAAAATAATATTATTTTATTTGAGAGTGAACACACGCGCAGGGTTTGAGATTAACATTGTTGTCAAAATGGTATATTTATATTAGTTAAAAATAATTTCGTGGGATAATAGGACTCTCGAAAACTTTAAGTGTCTACTTGAAAAATAGGTATAAATTTAATGGGGTAATTATGTATTTTCCCTTTTTTAAATTTATGTTCTTCTTATAGTTTATTTACTTGCTGCGAAGTATAAATCTATTTCTTGTGATAAAAAGATTGTTCATATAGTAAACGTTTTTATCTTCGAACCTAAAATTGTGGTAGGGTTGAAAAAAATACTAGTTTATTTCCTACAGAGTTCTAACTTCTAATCGATGTTGACTCAAACTTATAAGTTTGATAAAACTTAATAATTTAAATTTATATTTGAAATTATGCATGTATATAAATAATTTATTTGAAAAATGAAATTATAATTAGGAGCCGAATTAGAGTAATTTTGAAGTCGTAAATTTAAATCTTGGCATCCAAATTATAATTCAAAAATCTCAGGGAAAACAAGAAGGTAATCAGAAACATAATTTCTTTGCCGTTTATTCCAAAATGGACGGTAAAGATCTAATCCTACAGACTTCTAGAAAGATGAGATAATAAATGGAGTTCACGAGAGGGGATGTGGATGTCGCTATATATCCACGTGTCAAATATTCAAATATAAGTAGGACCCACACAAAGTTCCCCCGAACAGTGCGGGAGGAAAGTTGCGTACACGTGGACGTTAATGACGTGGCGTTACTGGTCATGGGACCCACTCAGTACTGTAAGCCACGTCATGCACGACTCTGCCACTGAAGACTACATAGGCTTTACATCATTGCATAAGCATTTCCAATAGGAGTAATAGATTTTGTAAATAAATTCAAATTGAAATAGATTGAACCAAAAAACATTTCATAACTTAGCTTCTCAAAATAATATTTTTTTCAAAGTATTTTTATAAGATTCTTCGTAGATCAAATTAAATTACATATTAATTTAATTTTAATAGAACGAATTATGTATTGATAGACTAACTTTTCTAGTTCGGTTGAACAAATTTACTTCTTATATAGTGTATGGTATAAAAGTGTATGAAACAAAAGTTTGAATTCACAATTTGAGATAGAAATCACGTGTTTCATTTTGGTGAGTGTTTCTTTTCAAAAAAAAAGAAGAAGTGAAATTTGCTTTTATTTTTTCACATGGAAGTTCCATATTGTGATTAGTAGATGCGGTAAAAGGTTCCTATTTGTGTCAAATATTATTTTGTTATGTTTGTTTGTTAAATAAAAGAAGGGTTAAAATAACAGTTTTTGTCACGATAAAGAAGAAACTTAGAAAGATAAAGTAACTGGACTATTCACTGGCTAGCACTCCCAATTCTAATTTGTCTCACTTCAGAGTAAAAATCTAGTGAAAATTTCATTATGTTCTTACCAAAAAATAACATTAAATATAATCATTACGCATCAATTCTTGTCCTTCTTTATACACTTGAGTTTCCAAATACTTCAGCCATATCTCAATATTAAGATGCTTTAGGATTTATACATTTAATATACGTCTAATATTTAGATATTATATAATTTAAAAAATATTTGATGTAAAATTTCTTTATCTAAATTAATAAATAAAATTCAAATAGTTAATATATGAATTATTAAAAAATATCTCAACAAAATATTTTTTAAAATTGTATTTTTGTTTTCTGTTCATAGTGTGACGGCGAAATATAATAGTTGTGGGTATCGACTTACGAGAATGGTGTTGGGTTATGGAGGTTGATTAGGGCGTCATGCGGAAGCTTATAATTTGCAAATCATATGATAATAAATTAGATGACAAAAACTTAACTAAAAACATAATATTATTATATGAAATCTAATATAAAAGAAAAATATTAAAACTAT